>VYZT01030895.1:7356-22428 GCA_013400735.1 Pomatostomus ruficeps | reverse complement strand
AAAAAGACCAAAACAAGGCACACTACTGCACTCATTTCTCCTGTGGGGAAGGAGTAGGAAAACTGCATGACAGATTAGTCATGTTGCTTAACACAACACTAAGAGAAAAAAAAAAAAAGTGACAAGGGTGTTATGAAAACCTGAACAAAAGTACAACATGTGAGAAGTGTTCTGTAAGCTAATACTGCCATCTAACTCCCAGGAATTCAGGTTTTTTTAATTTCATCAGCATATTCTTTGACTTTAACTTGCTGTGCTTATCCACATGGCAAAAGAAATTATGCTTTATATGCGTTCATATAGTCTTCAAAATAATTGTCTTGCATGCAGGTTGAAACCTCCACCTCTGTTCACTTACTGAGATTAGTGAGGTGTAATTAATGACAGTAAGAAACAACTCTGAACTGTAGATGCCTCCAAGATAATGAAAAACCACGGGGTACAAGTATCTGATCCTTCCATCAGATACTTGCATTTGCACAAGTACACAAAATGAATATACAAAACCTCAGTGTCAATAAGGTTCTCTGTTCATGCATATAGCTTGAAACAGCAAAATCTTGGGGTTCAAAGTACATTTAGAAAGCTTCTACATTTGGGCTTTCTCAGTTTTATGGCATTCCCACACATCCTACCACCAGGTACTGAGAAGAAGGGTTGAGCACCTCTCCACATCCCTTCCCTGGGAATCTGTAGAGAGCAATGAGGTCACCGTTATCATAGAAGGATATTAGTGCAGTTACACAGAACTTTTCCTTTGTGAATCTTTGTTAATGGTGCCTGTTGATTGCATTATTCTCTAAATGCCATTAATGTTTCCTGCATGATCCACGTAAACTACATCACGGTTTACTCTCTTTTAAAGAGATACATCTCCCTGAAGAGATAAGCAAAGATTTTTAATGATCCATTTTAACCACAGACTTCTTTTTCTGCAAGTTTTTAAAGCTGCACCTGTCAATCTTCACTTCCCAGATCTTAAAAGAGTAAACCCCTCTCTTATTAGAAGAAAATAACATCAGTAAGTTAAACTAGCTGAATGCATATTTTTTCCCATCCTTAGACAAATTGTAATGTTTTCCTCTGATTAGAAAGAATTGGAAATGCCAATAGATTTAGGAAGAGTTTTCTGTTTAACATAGCCTGCACTGGGCTACTGTGAAAATAGAATACGGATATATTTCTGGTTTCTGTCTGACTGCTTGCACATTTCATGACAGTGTGCAACATTTCAGAGGAGTGAGACGTTCGGGTTTTCAGTGGGTTCAGTCAGAAGAATACGCAAGTAAACAAGATACATTCGTGTCCTCCCTTAGTTCACACTTATTCTCAGCAAGTTTAATTGATTCACAGAAATCTCTGCTTCATTTAATTTTTTTATTTATACCTTCCTATTAATTAATCATCTTTTAACACCATAAATTTGTAGATTATAAAAATATGTTAATATGTTTCCTGCAGTCTATCAGGGCAAACAATAAAGGTGTGCTATGCTGTCTATTTTCCCAGAGAGACAGTTAGATCTGCCACCCTACTAGCTATGCTGGATGCCCTTTCCCTCAAATGCTGCATAGGAAATAAATATAATATTTACCTTGGAAAGGTCAATTAATAGTTACTCAGTAGCTTTGGTATACACAAGACAAAAGGTGAATCTGCTAACATGCAGTGAGATGGTATTTGAATAGCATTTAGCGTAATGTATTTCTATACCTGTGTGAGATCAGCCCCTGGCCCGCTCTCAGCTACTGCCAGCTCAATGTTCATGCTTTACAAGGACACTTAGAGCTTGGTTCATGCCATAGCCCACATACAAGGACAGCAGGACAACGGCAAAAAGCAACAAACCTACTATAAAAACTTGAGTATGTGGATTAGAATACAGAATATAGAATATAGAAAACAGTTTGACAATAAGACTTGCAGTTTGGTACAGAAGAAGAGAGCACTGATTATGAATGCAGATTCAACATGTCTCTGGCACTAAAACTAAATCTTGGTCTAAGATGGTTCGTTTCAGGAACTGACAGTGACAAGAGACAATGACTAGAGAGAAATGAATCTTAGAATTATAGAACGGTTAGAATTGGAAGGGACTTTAAAGATCATCCAGTTCCAACATGCCATGGGCAGGGACACCTCCCACTAGAGCAGGTTGCTCAAAGTCCCACCGATCCTTGAACATTTCCAGGGATAGGGTCTCAAAACCTTTTTTGAAAATGGTGCCATGAATGATGCTGGATTTTTGAACAATATTTAAGACAATACTAACATTATAAATCATCATTGCAGTTTAAAAGCGAATTTTTAGAGTCCACTTAGCCACAGATGAACTGTAACTTTAAAGCCATCCAGAACGCTTCTTAAATTTTTTATGGCCATCTGCAAAAGGTCATGTCTGTGAATGTTCACAACATCTGCCCTTCATCTTTTAACCTTTTCTAGTAATAAATGAACATGCACTTAATAACACAAAATTGCGCTCTAATTGGAAATACCCAACAAGATTTAAAAGATTTAAACTTTTCATTACTTGTGAAAAGAGACACAAAAAGTAAATTAGATTATTCCAGTGATGGCTATAGCAAACATTCTCTTTATTGCTACCTGGAACAGTAATTGCTACATTCCGCAGTATTCACTGTTAATTACTATGGGCAAGGCACAACATATTAAATAGAAGACATCCTCCTTGACGCCACAGTTAACCTTTGGTGCTTAACTACCATCTAAAAAATGTTTAGCTAGCAATTGTATCAACCATTACTTGCTTCTTTCCTATTTTATTCCACCACACCATCCTATGACTGCATGCAGGGAAGAGTTATACCTTTATCTATCTGTTATTTTATAGAACATGGTCCATTTTGCCAACATAGGTTACAGTATCCAAGCAGGAAAGAAACAGCTGGTATATTCTCAGAAGCCCACGTCACTGTGTTATATTGAAATACAGGAATGAGCTGAGATGTTGGAAAATTAATCAGAAACTGCAAAAGCAGCAGGTGAAGTGTTGGAAGAAAAGCAATCGATGTAAAAGTTGCCAGGTTTCATAAAAAAGGAGAGAAGACTATTGATTCTTCAAATTATTACCCGAAGAAGCTATTGTGACAGCACATTTGACAAACAGCTTGGTGAAGCAGTTGATGGTAGAAATTATCATTCCCGACTTGTTTAGGATATAAAATATTTTTATTTTACTATCAGCAGCCAAAATAAGAAACACTATAGCAAATTACCTTGGTATTCTGAGGCTGGGACAAAATGGTTCTGAAACTCCACAATTCTTGTAAGAAAAAACCCCACGCCTTCCATATTTTTTCCTAAAACAAATCAAGGCTCTAGTTCGTCCATTAGGATGTAATATAAAAAATCCCTCCCTGAAACATTAATTCCTCATTATTTTGGCCTGCACCTTAGTAGTACTTTTGATTGTTTATTGGCTGTTTTAATTTATATTTTCCTATTTAGAGAAAATAATTTCTGAGCTAATAGTTTGACAATCCATTTATCAATTAAACAATCAACTTCTGTAAAGGTGAAGACAGGCAGTGCCTTGAGCTGCAACACTGGGTACCATCATGCTCAAAGCTCAAGGTAAACCATGAGCATCGAGAAGATAAGACTTGATGAGAATCAGTGACAGTATTATTCACAATGTGAGGTTCAGTAATAATGAACAATTTCAATTACCCAAACATCTGCTCAAAAAAGATTACACCAAAAAAGTAGAGAGCATTATTCAGCTCACTGAACTATAGCCACCTAAATTGTTATTAATCAAAAATTAATCCGTTCATCTAAACACTGTATCTATAGAGCATATAACAAAAGATCTTTTTTCAGAGAGTATTCCATTCCTTATCTTCAAATTATCATCATAGTCTGCAAAGGCTCATTAATCTCCATTAATTATAGAAGAAGCCCAGTTGAATAGCTTTGGCGGGTAGGATGTCCAACATATTCCTGGAGTGCTGTGTCAATGCTTCTCTATGTAGAAGTCAGAGATGGCTTTTAACTGTAATTCTGAACAACAAGGATGAAGTGGTTGAGCAAAATGTCACAGGAAGAAGTCATTTCAATTAAATCTCTAAGTAAGCAGAAGAGTTAATAACCCTCAGAAATCAAAGGAGAAGCAACAGCATAAACATTTCCTGTCTTCAAGGAGATATTTCGAGCAAACCATTCCCTCAGGGAAGGTGAGAAACATATCAGAAGATCAATATGGCTAATAAGAAGTTCTGCATTTACCTCAAACGTAAGAAGAAAACATACAAGAAATGGCAAAAGTCAGATTCTAAAGGGCACATTCACAGAGTATAAGCATGTAGGCAGAGTTTAGGAAAGGATGAGGCAGAGTTGGTCCATAAGGATAACATTGGAAGTCATTGAAAAAACACTTCCTGTGCTGCCTCCTGAATCACCAGCATCAAAGGCTGAACTTGAAAAAACAGAACCATCTAATTAGGCTTGTTGCAACAATGAAAAAATGTTTTGATAAATTGCCTATTCCAATTGACAATTCCCAAAATGGGAATGTCGTAGGAAAGAAGGGGACAGCCAAGTAAGTTCCTTTCTCAGTGCTGCTTGGTGAGATTCCTTGAGTATATTTAAGAGTTGTACTTGCTGCTGAAAATTATGGAGAAAGGGTCAGAAGACTAAGAAAAGTCTCGTACTCAACTAGAACCTCTGATCCAGATTTGGGTGCTGAACTTCAATGAGAATGTGCACTAATCAGAGAGTCAAGAAGAGAAGAAAATGAATAATCAGAGATCTACAAAAACATTACTAACTGAAATTATTGAATTAATTTAATTTACCTTAAGGAGAGAAGAGGCAATACAAACACAGTTTAAATAAATAAATAGCTTCTGCAAAGGAGGGACAAATCTCTTTTCCTTACCTACGATAGATATGAAAGAATGGGTTTACATGACAGCATAAAAGACTCAAGGTGAAAATTAAGAAAAACTTTTGAGGTAAAGAGAGTGAAGCACTAGAACAGATTGCCTGAAGAGGTCATGTAATCTGTCTATTTAAAGGTCTTTAATAAAAGGCTGGATAAATATTTATCAGGAAAAGATATTCATGCTTGGAGGTAGAGGAACAGGTTACATAAATTTAAGTTGCTCTGGGATGAAATTCTTCAAGTCTGTGTCACCAACTGAATAGTATAATATACATAAGACACTGAAAATTTTAATTAATGAGAAGAAATGCATTATATAGTCAGCTTTCAAGTATCCTAAAAAGAGGGCTAACTGAGGACACCTTGCCAAAGTATGTTTTGGATAAAACTAATAACTCTGGGATGTTTCAGAAGCAGAAGAGTTGAGGTAACTTAACAAGACAAACCCAGTTCTATCAAAGAATTGGATTTAATTCATTGGAAGCATAATTAATATTAGTCAGCTTGAAAATTGACCAAATAGGATACTACTCTGTGTTGTAAGTCTTCATTAAATGAGTCTATATTGATATGCCATAGCCCAGGCTCATGCCTAGATAACCAAATACAGCTTTCTCATTAAAATAGGTAAATAGACCTAGTATTTGACTTAGTGCCACAAAGTAATTTGATTTTTTTATATTATTATACAATATCAGAACACCCTAACTGATGAAAAATTAATAGTCTGATCTCGAAAAAAAAAGTAAAATAAAACCATCAAGGAGCCTCCTTTCATTAATTATTTTCATCCTTCATGAAGCTTGCTATATAATCATAATTATGTTATGCAGCTCTTGTATATAAGATTCACAGAATGCAGAGAATCATGAAATCATTAAGGAACAGAAATCAGAGCGAAGGTATACATAACAATAAAAAAAGCACTCTAAGAGGGACTTATTGTACATATGTAATGTTTTTATAAAGTTGTAAAATTTAACTTTGTACATATAGAACCAAATAAAGCAAAGCAATGAGGAAGAAGAGTGGGTCTATTCTTTGAAAAGCAGCCACTGCATAAGAAACCTCTGGGTCACAGTGAACACGGTCTCATTTGCGCTGCATGTGAGAAAACAAAATCAGACAAACAAAACAGGGGACAAGAAGTTTTTCACAAAACAGAAATTAAGTCCAATGAAATTGAGGCAGGTGCTTCTAAATGAAGAAAATCCTCTCTTGACATCAGTCAGCCTTTTGCCAGTATTGTACTGAGATTTCATCCTTCAGTTTTTAAAGCAGCATTTTACACATTGCTTCACAAACAAAGCCAAAGAACTTGTAAAGTGGTGCATGAGTACCAACTCAAGAGCAGTTCAGTAGGAGTTTGCTTCTCTAGCCCACGCTGCTGTCTGCCAAGAGGCAGATGGGAAAAAATTGCTAGTTCTTACATTCAAGATAATTCATCTTCTTTGACAGCTTCTGCAGCAGCTTTTGGAATTTCTAACAAAATACTGCTTTTGTACTCAGATAGTGAGTGGCAGATAAGAAACTTGCTATCAATGATTATGGATATTTTCAGCCCAAAATATTTTGAGACTCTTTCACACAAAGATGAGCAGGTTAAGGTTTTCAGGAATAAAGAGGAACCACCCATAACTAAGATAACTAACTGATACAGTAAGTGAAAACTATAAAGAGAAAGAAAAGGTGGTTTTCCAAGTCATTGTGGAAACAAATCAATGGATAGAGTATATTCATTTCTGTAATCAGTTTGTTGCCCTGGAACCCAAAATTTTAGAAGCCAATGGGTCACAAAAAATCACAGAATGATGATCTTTATAATACATACTAATTCTGAGATGTCACAATGAAAGACTTCAGTACATTCATATGAATGAAAGAATGAATGAATGAACTCCCTTCAGCTTTACACAATGTTCACCTTCATCTGCTTCTCCCCCTTTCAGATTAAAGAATACCTGTAAATTAAGTATGTGAATAGCAGCAACATACACTTCTCTCTCTGGCACCAAAACACCTTGATATAGGAATAGGTATGAGCTGGTCAATTTTGAAAAGGAATGCCCCCATCACTTCGAAAAACAATTTGTATCTCTTGACCTATTCTTCTTTTTCAAATATTAGTTTCAAACTCTAGTCTAGTATCCACCAAGTTCCTGCTGATATGAGCTTCAAGTTTTTCTGTCAGTAATGCCTTGTTGCTCAGCGGTGTCAAGGGCACTCAAGCTGCAGTAGCCACTCTGCTCATAAGTTCTGCTGTACTTTTCTTAATCCAGACATCCAGCTCCCGAGCTGCATCATGAAAAAAATATTAGTTGCTGACAAGGGATATAGAGCGCTGCAGCAGAACTGAAGAATATTAGAAGTTACTGATATGGAAAGAATAAATTAATTTTCCATTAGTAGTAGATTGAAAAAGGATTGTACTCAACATACACTGAAGACCATGAAACTGGTGCTGAGAAAATACTGTAAAATCTGAATGCTTTTACCTTTCTTTAAGCAACTGCTGGAATTTTTTTGAGACTTATTTTCTTTAATAATACAAAAAAAAATTAATTTAAATTTTGTTGAATTCCATATCCAAAGAATTTTCTTCCCTCTCCCCCTTTGTTTTGCTTTAAAATTCAGAAACTGAGATTCTTTCAACCTGACACCTTTGATGCTACAACTGGAAAATTCAGTAGTCTGTTTTCATCAATCTTTTACTCTTCTTTAATATTTAATTTTGAAACTTACTCCCATTTCCCTTCAATGGGTACTGCTCCTGTATCTGAGACTATGCCACTAGCCATGATGGGTCTTATTGTAGCATAAATAGTTCTCAACCACAGCAAAGGCTCCCTTGAATTTTGAACAATGGGCTGTCTTGATTCATTTACCTGTATTTTAATTGTCTTTATGTAACTCGTTACAGAAAAAAAACTAGACATAAATCTGAATACAAGTTCTTAGTAAGTTCATCTGTAAAGAAGCCTTATAAATTTTTTCCTTAGCACTCACTAAATACTGAAAAAGTTAAATTACCAGTTACAGGTGCAAGTTGATTTTATTTTTTTTTTCGGTTGTTAATTGTGAGTAAAGGGTTGCTCAGGTGTCCTTTAGGGGATGTTTAATGCTACTGCCTCTGTGATTGCTTCTTTCCAGCCACTGCAGCCCAGCCCAGTGCACCTGTATCCGCAGGGATCCATTTTTCCATCCCATGGCAATGGGTGCAGCTGATGCTTTCCCATTTGCAATTCAGGTAACAGTGATTCTCAGTGCGAGATCAGGCACGCACAGAGAACAGCAAGCAGTGCAGTCAACTACTGAGTGCTGCAGGCTGGGCACTCCCTTTTAACAGGACCCACATATAACACTGCCAGGAGTCACATAAACACAGCATAGGTGGCCAAATCCACTTCCTCCTCTCCAGCCGCTTATGGGTGAAGTTCATCTTGGGAAAACATATGCTGCCACATTGCCTATATCCATGAGCACATTCTCAGATCCCCTGAACTTCAGCAGGAACCATCTCTTTCCATTCAAAATCCATGCCTGCACACTGACCTCCTCCAGTCTCCACCTGCCAGCTATCCCAGCTCTATATTTGCTGGCAAATAGGCACAAGCACCTCACAGTCTCAGGTCACCAAGATACACCTACCCCAGGTTAGGTCCTCCTGCTCACCAGAGAGTCCAATCTCAGATTTGCTACCAAATTACACACACACAAACCTCTGTGTGTTGTCCTGAGTTTTGCAGTTTTTCAGTGTTTCTCTTTGCTGTGATACTTTCTCACACATTCTGCTGTAAACATGGCCATGGTTTCTTAACAACTATCTGTGTTTTGTTAACTGTCTGTGTTGTTTGTCATTCCATTCTCCTAGGCGGAGAAATATGATGGATTTATGCTTTGACCAGTGGAATTGAGAGGTAATGATTTCTACCTCCAATCCACGGTGATTTGTAAGAACATATAAATAAAGGTCAGAGGGTTCTGCCCTCTCTCTCTTTTTGGACCCTCCTTTGCTCGCTCTCTGTGGTCTCTCATTTGGCTCTCCTTTTTGGCTCCTCGGCCTGGTCGGCTACGTGTGTTTGTGTCCATATAGCACAGGAAACATCCACATCTGGTGGCCCGTCCGTGCTACACTCTGTGCATGCCAAGACAGGAGAAAACCATAAACACTCCAGCCCTTCAAATCTCACACTCCATAGTCCCACACTGTGGCTGACACTGAGGCCCACGCCTGCTCTAGCTGAGCAGGACAAGCCCAGGTGCACACTCATCCCAGTCTGACTCTACCTGCTGACCCCAAATCCATTTGTGTCCATTCCCCCAGAGCTTGCAGTCACTCTCTACACTGCTCCCTGATAGGGTAGAGTGGTATTGTGCTGAGATCAGAAAGGATTTAATAAAACAGGACAGACTGCAGTGACCAGCACAGGTCAGACAGGTTTAGAAACTAGCAATGGTTTATATATTATCAACCATTTTAATGCCCCCCTCTTTTCTCCTCTCTCCTGTTTTTCTCCTCAGCCCCGCTTCTTCTAAGGATTCTTACATTTGGCACAAACCTGCATCCCTCTCACCTATCCCAAATCCTCATATTCCTTGTCCCCTTATCAACTACAAAGTCCAAGCCTGACCTCTCCACAGCTGTACCTGGGTTTCTTTATGGTTGCAATTCTCACTCCTTCTTTAATTTCCCAGGTCCCATTTCTGCAGCATGCTGTGGCACCCACTTGAACTTAAGGCAGTGTTTATTCTAAAATTACCTGCTCTTTTGCAAATTGTTTATTAACCTTTAACATTTCAGTCTCTCACAATAGTAACTGGTTATTAGTCTGCAGTTTCTCACTTTCCCCATCAGAAGTCCTTTGTCTATGTATGCAAAAGGCAACATCACCCCAAAATGACCATAGAATTTTGGAATATCTCAAGTTGGAAGGCACCCACAAGGATCCTCTACTTTCATTTCAAACCACCATGGAATTTACGTCTGTGTGTCTGATACATGGTACATACAGTCAAACTGTACAAATTTTATGGATTTTCAGAAATACTTACTTCAGAAAGTGACTTTGTTTTATTTTTAAAGAGGTCTCTATTAATAGAAGCTGATTTCTCAAATCTTCAGAGCGTTAGTAGTAATAACCAAGGAGTCTCAATAAACATTATTTTGTGAAAGAACACAGGGTAATTCAGGAAGGGACAGAAAAAGCTGATGCTATTGAAAAAACATCTCTGCAATACTACCTCTATCCTAACATTTTTATGTTAGGAAAATTCAAAAAGCAGAAGACAGTTCATTGTTTTGCTTTGGGGTTGGTCATCCCGTGTTCCCCCCTCCTTCTGTCCCCTGGCCCCGTTAAAGGATTGAATTCTCTCATAACACCATTTTGGGTTAAAATTCTTAAGTTCTTAATTAACACATAGTAAGTCAATTTCTTACTCAAAATCCACAAAAATTCATTCAAAATTAAGTCTGCATTTATCTTCTTATCAATGTTTTTTTAACCATTCTGGATTTTACTTCTTGGGGGAGGAGGGAGGGCAAAAGAATTAATTTTACAATGCTTCATTATCCCAGTGTCATAGTGAAAAATCACCTTTCCAAAACAGATTATATAATTTTTGTGACATTTCAGACTTGCTTGAAAGTCACAGGTAAGGACTGGCAAATAAATCTAACTTTGCAAATGTTAGTCAATAGCCCAAATGTTATGCTTCTGTTTTATCTTTTTTAGAAAAGGATTTTTCAGAGAACATGTTGAGCCTCATCGCTTACGTCAATTTTACAGCACTGTTACTTTATTGATTTTCATGAAATTTAATTTTGCAAAGCTGTAAAAGCAGCAGCTCATCTGTGGTGTTCCAGCAGAAGGGAATCTACCATGAGCCTTTCATTTTGGCTACATGTGAATCATGAGAAGCCACAGCTAAGAGGAAAAGAAATACTCATCTTTGAGAAGAAAAGAAAAAAAAAAAAAGAGATGAAGTATGTTCTTTCAGCTTCGTTATGGTCTATAATTGCATTAGTACACAGTTTGTTTAGTGTCAGAAGATCTAAAAGGCAAGTGCTCTTACTCCGAGAAGGGAAGAAAACATTGAAGTACGCTGGCCGTTATGAAAAAAAACCTCCCAGCAATTGGAATTTTAATAAACTGGTTGATTTGAGCAGTAGCTGCAATGTTTTAATTGTATTCAATTTATTATTAAGGGATTTTCAAGATTATAAATCTTCACATAATTTAAGTGGTTGAAAAAAAAGGGTGCTCAAAGGGCATATTTTTTTCCTTAATTTCAAGAGTAGAGTCAAGGATGTAGGGCAGGATGCAGGCTGTAATGGGTCAAATGTTTTCCTACAAAAATCAATCGAAAGGTTTCATTGATTGCAGCATAACTTGCTTTCATTTGAAACAATTTTCAAGGAGACGTGAGGAGAAAAAGCAATGAAGTTGCAAAATACTAAACCCAACCTTTTGTTGTTTGCTTATCTGTTTGTTCTCATTACGCAGCCTACAGACAGCTTCCTCCAATATATGGCACACTAAATCAAGTGAGTTCATGACATCTAAATATGCTTTTAAAAAAGGCATTTATCAGTAACCACACTGTATCTTACCTTGGCACCTATCTGATGTTTCACCTCTGTATGGACATAAGCATCTGTTCATACAGGATTAATTTCCAAATGAAGACTCTGCATTGCAAGTAAAACTCCCTTATTAGTAATACACATTTTTTTAGATGATGTGAAAATCACACTGAAGCCTTCAATAGATGTATTTCAGGATTTTAATACTGAACATTAACATTTTAGCAGTGCAGCTAATAGTAAAAAAGTTGTTATTTATCCATTGAATCTTGGCCATTTTAGAGGAAAAACATTAAGTTCAGTATTATCTGAACACTCACAGGAAAATAAGAGAAGCACCAGATCTTGGAACTGGTTGGATATCAGACTGGATTTCAGACTAGTATAAATTTTGGATTACATAAATTGGATTTAAACAAGGCCTAATTACTAAACACAATATATAGCTAGGTGACTGTATTATTAGTCTCAACTTTTCAATCAATTTTCTTTACATTTCCTCATATATTTTACTAGTGAATAGCCTAAAGTAGTATTGTATTCCCCAGGTTTTTGGTATTTAGGTTCTGACACCCCAATTAGCATTGACAGTTTTAAAAAAATAAATTTCGCAAATACAAAATGAATGGTTCCTAATACAGGCAACAATGTGAGTAATTGAATACAGGAAATGACTAACAATATATTGCCGCGATGCCGCCGGCGGGGGCACCGGGCATCCACCCGCGGTTCTAAGGGCTGCCGGGCTGCTTCGGGGGTGCAGGAGGGCTGGCGAAGGTCCAGCAGGGTTTCACCTAACCCACCGATGTTTCAGGCGTGCTGAGAAAGGACAGACAAGTGGAGGGGCTCCCCAGATTGTTTATTTGGGCACCAGGATTGTGCCAGGGAAGCACTGGCACGGCAAGTTACGGTTACATATATACCAACATGAGGTGGCCGGGGAGGGTACAAGCATCCTATGGGGAAGGAGTGTGGGGTTTGAATTTGGTGGGTTTTGTATAGGATTGCGAAATACAGAGCCCTCCAGGGGGAGAAACCAGATACCAGGGGTGAGACAGCAGTGACTGGCCATGAGAAAAAACCGAAACCCGGCCAACAGCCAACAGCACACCGTAATATATAACAATATATTACCTGGTTTTTGCCATCATTGAGATATAGAGGGAGGAGTGAGGGGCACCCAGCAATAAAGCCAATTAGTGGTTCCATCAAATAAATAAACCTAGAGAATAAATGAACACAAGTTTCAATTAATTTACTATCTCTTGGGCTTACACAATTGAAATATCATTGAATCTGTCAGGATAGTATTTAATTCCCGAAGTGAACAGAATATAAATTTGTCTAACGTGTATAAGACATATATATGAAAATGTACTGCATTGTGTTCTGAATTCAATTCTTTGTACCAAGCTTCCCTGTGGTTCCACTCAAATGCTTCATTGATTTTTACATATCTGGTGTGGAAATGGGAAGGTTTTTTGTAATTACACAGGATTTTGGAGGTAGATGAGAAAAATAACAAGATATTTAAAAGTAACTCAAGCTTCAAAAATCTAGACATGAAACTGTATGCCTGATCTAACAATAGTGCCATGTTTTAGTTTAGTTCTTGACAGAACATTATTAAAGTTTGGCTTTTTATCTCCAGCCATCCTCAAATCTTGAGCCTGTTAGAGTCAAGTATGTTCAGCATTTGCTTATATGTACTCTCACCCCATCCACCCACACTAATATTTATGTTGTGGATCCATCCTAATGACAATCCTTGACAGTGAAATTATTGTGATCAGGTATTTCTTCTCTGCTTTTTGACACTGGATATTTTGTGCTTAGATCATTTAGATATTTCTTTTTAGGCGGATCATATTCACCCAATAAAACTACAACTCCAGAGCAAAATACCATCTTCTCAAAACTGTAAGCACTGCCAGTCTTATCTGTCCTGATGTCTGTGTCTGGAAGATAGCAGCACACTGGTGGAGCAACATATCATAGATGTTGCTCCAACAATTTTTCTGATTTTTGGCAACATGCACATATGGTCAGACTTTTTTTCCCAGCATAGAAACACCACATCCCCATTTCAGTTCTCATAAGTTTTGCTTCTGCAAACACAAAGCTGACCAAATGATCTGTGTCAGTTTTTTGACTTGCAGAGAACAGAGCCCCAGTAGTTGGGGAAGGACATATTTGACAAGTGATGGAATGGAAGAAAAGAGAAAGAGGAATTCAGGACTGCTTTCTTTATTGTCCATGGATCCCAACAGCTTATGTGAGCTAAGATTCCCTGTCTCACAAACACGAGGTTTTTCCCCTAGTAAGGAAACCTACTAAGTCACAATGAGAATAAAAAAATACATATTTAACCACATCACTTCAAGGCCCTACTACTGACCAAGGATGGAACTTACGTCAATACAAGAAAACAAAGTTAGAAGGTATTGAGTGAAGTATTGAGTCACTATAATCCTGTTCACAGAAAACCTAAACCAATCTCTGTTTTCCTATGGAAAAAAAAAAAAAAAAGAGACAATACCTGTTCAGCTTCAAAACTTAGCTCTTCTGTTAGAAGTTTAACTTCAAAGGAGCTCCTCCCTTTACTTTCATCTAGCAGTTGCATGCCTTTAGTGATTGCTTCTGGCACGTTTGCAACACAGTCAAGAGTCAGGAGCACAGCCCTTGCATTTTCAGTGTGCTGTGAAGGAAATTTCTCATGTAATGAACAGAAGCCTAACAGTGGAACTTATCTGTGCTTTAAGCAGTAACTTTTATTCTTTTAACAATTACTAAGAAGTAGGGCCCTTATCTGCTCTCTCATTTAAATATTGACACAGAAAATTAGCACTATTCAGTAAGGTCTGAAGGTCTGCAGTAACCCACAGATTTAAAAAGCATTCCCTAGAAGATCCCAATACTTAGCAACACACACACACAAAACCCCAAAAAACCAAAAAAAACCCCAAACCCCCAAACAGGCTGAGGATTTCCATGAACAAAGATTTCTTTGATAAATCAGTATTGCAAATCTGGGCTGTGTTCAGCTTTACAATATCAATGAAAGAATAGAAGCTAAAATAGCAACACAATATCACCACTCAACATAAAACATAATATCTGGCAACACCCTATATAAATCTCCCTCTTCCATGTAGATTTAATTCAATTCTTTGGAGAATATTTCCTTCCGTGTAAAATTATCTCCAGAACCTTCTCGCAGAGTATTACACCTTACCCTTTTTCATTATTATATTAAGATTATATATTATAAGAATATTATATTATTATATTATTTCAAAGTCAAAGAGATTCTGCAGACAGCAATCCTGACATAAGGTTCATAAAAGTCTGAGACTGAGAACAAGAGCCTCCTGTGTGTTACCAGCTTAGTTAAAAGTTGTAAGGCTCCCAAGGCCACTGAATTTCTATGGGCCTGTCAGGGTTTGGGATACTTTTTTTGTTTAGCTCTCTGTGTTGGAATTTTTCCCCATTCTAGCTGCTGGGGGGTATAATGGCGAGTGATTAGTTGCTTGAGAACCTTGATGGTGGGTGATTAAGAAAGGACAAAGACTTGGCTAGA
>VYZT01030889.1:0-20499 GCA_013400735.1 Pomatostomus ruficeps | reverse complement strand
CAAAAGGCCATGTCTGAATAAGAATTTCTATGCCGCACATCTATTCTGATAGTGTAGCCAAAAGAATTTGAGAATATGCTGGAACTCACAGGTCTAATGTAGTGTGTATGAGTAATATTTTCTCTAGTGCCTGACACAGTATATATATTAAAATATGTTTGTATAACAGAAGATACCTAAGCAGACAAAGTGGTAGCCAGATTTGCAACACAGAGGCATCTTGAAAGAAATGTGTGAAGTGGGAGAAAACAGTAAAACATATAAAAATGTCTCACTGACATTATCACTGCCAAAGAGAGGTAGGAATGGCTTTTGTATCTGATAAAAGAAAAGAAGCACAAGATGTATATTCCAGGTAGAGAAAAGAGAACACCCCACAGAGTGGTGATTAGAAGGACAAGGTTGCTCCCCAGACCTGTGAATGATGTTAAGGCCTGGGCTGACACTAAAACAAGTAGGATGGTATCTTTTTGCTGAACTTCCCAGACTGCCTGGCATGTTTTATTTGCCTTTAGTGGTTTTGCTTTGAACATTATAGCTGACCTTAAGCTTTGATAGATACACTTCTACTGTCTTGTGCCAAAGTGAAAAGAGAATGATACAAATGGAATTTAGTGAACTTTTGGAGAGGTGGTGGGTCAGTGAAAAACAGGATAGTCAGACAGTCCAGTGGTAGTCATATTCAGAGAAACGCCTGGGAAGTCTACAACCTTGGAAATGATCCTCTGGAGTTTCTGCATGGACCAAGGAATGGGTTTCTAAAACTGAACTGAAATTGTATGAGCTGTGCTTAGGTTCTGCCATCAGATGAAGCACTTTACAAGAAGTATGAGAAAAAGAATACTAAGTAGAAGATTGCTTCCCAGCAGATATAAAGATGACAAAGAAAAAATACTAACAGAAATGCCTTGGTGTAAGATGTTTATTGATTCCAAAGAAATATTATTGAGTGAGAGCCAGCCATAGCCATCAGTGCCAGAAACACTTGCCATATTTTTGGCTGTGATGACCAAGTTGTGAACTGACTTGCCAAAAGAACCCCCTCTTTGATTTTGATGAA
This sequence comes from Pomatostomus ruficeps, assembly GCA_013400735.1. Lineage (NCBI taxonomy): Eukaryota > Metazoa > Chordata > Aves > Passeriformes > Timaliidae > Pomatostomus > Pomatostomus ruficeps. The sequence continues at coordinate 19,439 of VYZT01030889.1, read as the reverse complement.
AATCTGGATTTTTGTTCTGACATCTGTGATTTTGATCTGTACTCCATCTGTGTTGAAGCATTTGCTTCCAGTATTACCTGCTCTTGTATTATTTCATCAGAACACTGCCTTCCAGTTATCAGGGACCTGCTTCACTTTTCAAGAGAGTAGAGTGGCCTTGAATGCACTTTGGCAGCTTCATCAGCACCTGCAAGTGCACCCCATTGACCTGTATATGTTTACAAAAATGATCCTGAATTTGATCCTATTCTGAGTAGTACCATTTTTTACCCAGGCTTTCCTATCAGACACAGAGCCCTCTAGGCCACAGATTAGACTATACTTGCAAAGACCACGTTTCGGTGTCAGACTCATATTTTCTTGATCTTTTACTGCTGTTGTACTGCATAAATTCTTCTTGCAACCCTTCAGATCCCTCACTAGTTTCCACTTCCACTGAGTGCTCATCTTCCTAATCCTGTGCCTGAGTGTTGTTTCTGTAGGCCTCCTCCAATTTAGCCTGCTGCCTCTCCCACATTCTTCCTTAAATTCTATAGCAGGAAGTGGTTGAAGATCTTTGATGACTAGTAACTTGAGGGGACTTGGCAGATACCAGGAGCACATGCTAAAAGAAGGCTCTTAAAATGTGATGCAGAAACTTATTTCTTCCTGAACCTTTGAGTGTTGGATAAATCCTTATTTCTATTGTGTGAGAGGTAGATTTTCAGTTTCTTTGTACTACACATTTTTGAAAGATTCATATGCTGTGTACCTGTGTTGAGACTCCTCCACATAATGAAGGCTTTTAGCATATCCACTGCTATCTAAAGAATTCATTTGCATTAAAACCTTGCAAAAAACCCTTTTTTTCTCCCAACATAACACTGCCTAATAAAAGAAAATACTCTCCCTAATAAACATTTATGTAGAAGTTTCTTCTTCAGAGAAATTGCATCCTGTAAGAGATAGGGTCTAGAACGTGTATTTATAAGGATTTTAAGCCAGTAGTCAATCTGATTAAGAAAAAGAACTAATTTTCTGAAAATTATAATTAATTAATTATTCTACCACTATCATGAACATACAGTTATTTGAAACAGTTTTTTATCTAAGTGACAAGGCATATTTTATACTACCCAAGAGTTGATTTATTTTTCTGGTTTGAAACTGCTGCTGATAGGCAAAGAAACACTAAAATCCAAGTTATGAAACCTATTGCATTAAAAAAATACTAGCTTACCCTGTCATTAATGCTGAGTATTTCTGATTTTTATGAGGGTTGATCAGACTAAAGAGTTTGTAGAGACATTCTATCCTTCTGCCCCAAGAGAGTGCAAAGAGCACAGGTGATGAAGATTTTTAAAGTCCTGTGCAGTTGGAACACATCCACTTGACTGAACCGGCACATTATAAACACTTAAAGGAAACCATACCTTCCCATTATTATTCTGACCTTGACCTTTTTTTCCCGGCAGCTGGTCTTACATTGGCAATTTAGCACCTATCGGTACTATTTAGAAAAAAACTGTATATAAATCTTGAAAATGTTTTGAAGAATGTTTGTGATATTTATAAGAAAACATTGCCAAGAATTATTATTTCCAAATTTCATCAAGTTTTTAATTTAACATTATTTTACAATTTTTACAATTTTATGGCAAATTTCTGTTCTGGCCTGAAAATGGTTATTTTGTGTATGGATGTCAAAAAGATTATTATACCTGTTTGCTTTTTTCTGTTTCCGTTTTAGTCATGGTCTGAGAGAAGTCTTCCAATTCCTCTGGTATTTTATTGTCATCTTCACGATCTTCATCAAAAGAAGGCCCAACTTTCTTTTTAGTTTTGGGTAAAATCAATTCCTGTAGATATTCTTCAAACTGAATATGGAAAATGCCTAATTTGTCTGCTATCTGTCGTGCACAAGTACTTTTACCTGCTCCATGAATGCCAAGTAAACACACACGTAAAGGAGGAGCCTACAGGGAAAAAATGGAGTATTCTGTAACATTTTGGAGCGTACAGCGCACCCCCTACTGTTTTTCAGTTCAAAAATATCATTATAAAAATTCTATCAAAAACAGTCACATAATTTTTTATTTTAATTTTTCCAGACTTTCTATCGCTGTTCTAACTAATCTACCTGCTCCCTGGAAACACCAAACAAATCTATTACCCTACTCTCAGCAGGTAAAAATGAAACTTCATTTCACAATTCGGGTAAATCTTCAGTTCTTTTACCCTTTTTCCACTTACAAAAAACCCACAAAACCCCCAGTGTGCCATTTATTAAACACATTTTAAGATTACTGTAAGTCTTTATAATCTTCCTCTCTTTTCTGCTCTATTTGCATCATTAATTCAATGTGTTAATTTAAATTTACATTAAAAAATCACTAGGGAAGCCATGTGTTTTATTTGCTTCAAGGATTTGCCTAATATATTGTTACCTAGAAAAAAATCAGCAATAATAAACAAATCTAAGTGGGAATGGAAAATAGTTCTTTTAATCTGCTATTATCTGCTTAAAATAATTTTTAAGATTCTCACTTTTAGTGGTTCATTGTGAGCCACATACTCCTCAGGGTTCTTCAAAAATTTATCTCTGTACTCAGAAGTTGAAAAGTAATAAATCTTTTCTTTATATTTAGCTGCATATTCCTGGAGTCCAGGGTAGAGGACAAAGTCCTCTTTCAGACTGACTGGACAGAAGTGCTTTGTGTCTCCCATGTGCCTTTTCTTTTGTTTAGTTGTTTCTTCATCCTGAAAATAAGAAAATTTTTAAAAACTCTTAGAATTCAGGAGTTTACTTAGATTAAATAGATCAGATTAAATAACACCAAATACATTAACTGAGGATACATTAAATGAGGGTGGTATTCTCAAAACAGTTTTAAGCTGAAAATAGGTCTATGGAAATACACACCTTTTAGATTCTGAGTCAGAAAACAAACTGTCCAAGAGAATTACTGAGAAAAGAATTAAATTTGAAATATCATGAATATCACAGTTAGCCATTGAGGACCAAAATGAGGGTAGGAGTATCTACGATAAAATCTTTTCCTACTGTGTTCTTGAAACTGATTTTCTGTTTAAATGTAGGCCTCTTCAGAAAATACAATGAGAGCTGGTGTTATGAAGTCAGATTATCCAATATACTTTACTTATCCAGTAAAGTTAATTTCCAAAAAATCTATTCAATAGTGCTCTAGTACAGTCTATGGATATCCTGTACTGTTAAATTTGGGGATGGGAATCTTCCAATACAGGATGAAAAGAGAAAGGTAAAGCTAGACCTCTAGTTTCATTAAAGTGGGTGTGTGAAAATTATCAATAGCTGTGATGGAACAGGGGATTTCCCATTAGAACTCTGCATCTTCTGATGTTTACATAATAGCTCACAGAATCATTGTTAGCTGGCAGAAATCAAAGTTCACATTTGCTTTTTTTAATAAAACCCCTTTCTGTCATCTGGCAAAAGTTGATACATGGGGGTATTTGAGCTTCTTGGTGTAGTAAAACTACTATTGTCCAAAACACAGAAATATAGTGGGAGTGTTCTTGAAGCATATGCTAGTATTTATTCTGTAAGAAGGCTTCAACTGCATCAAACAAAATCAGGTGCAAAATCTGACTTCTCTGAGGTTATGTTCAAACTGAAAATAAAGAAGTTACTATAAAAGCATAAACAGATAAAACCAGCATGCTTACTTCTTCCTCTTCTTCACCTTCACCTTCCTCCTCCTCTTCTTCACCTTCCTCTTCCTCACCTTCCTCTTCTTCTTTCTCATTTGCCTCTTCAGCAGCCACATCTTGTGCTTCTTCCTCTAAGTCTTCATCAGATAATTCCCAACCATGATATTTAAAATGTTCTGAAAAGGTTAGTTTGGTTTTTTCTGTTTCAATAGTTTTCCTTTGGCTGTATCAGAATATATTCTCTTTATCCACAAAGAGAAATATGTGGAAGAAAATAATGCCAACTGTATCTTGCATTTATTCTACTCACAGAACAAAATGTTGTCCCCAGATGTAGTAATTAGTATATTGCCTCCTCCAAAACTGGAAATTGTACAGGTTGTTTTTGGTTGAAGGAAATTGGTATTTTCAGTGGGAACTTGCATTACAAAAGTATTATATAAACACATGCAGTACTGTTTGTAACAGGGTTTTTTTCCTGCTACTCATTGGGAAGAATCATCACTCAAATTTCATTTTATTATAGAACCAGCACAATAGAGGTTTTGGTTAATGTAACATTTGATTTGTAGTAATGATAGGAAAAATATACTATTAGTTATCCAGTGCTCAAAATTCTAAGAGACCACACAAATGAAGAAATGCAATTTGCCTAGAGAAATATCAATTTAAAAAAATTAATGTAAAATTCAGTTTTGAAATAGAGTCTATGTAGGTGGTTAGCTTAAATTGTTACACACCCTGAAAGACTCATTAACCCAATGAATACTGTATATTAGTGAACCTTCACTATCTGTCCATTTCTCAAACGAGTATCCTGGCATGCACATATAGAACAAGTAACTGGAAATGTGCTTTCAGAATGTTTAGGGAGCTATTATACACCTATTTGCATAGCCATATTATATATGTATTTCAAATAGGTGCATATTTCCCACTACTTGATGTCTTAAAGGATGTTATTGTGCTTTTCAGCTGACCCAGAGAACACAGTATGATCCTATTCGTATCAGCAGTATCAAACTGAGTATAACCTACTCCCCAATATGCTGCTCACATAAGCTGCCCAAAATCCCTCTTGATAGTTAGTGCCAATCACATAAACAGAATTACTTACTTTCCATAACCAGCACGGTTTGATTAAGCAGACTTTCTGGTGTTTGCTCAGCAATCTCTAAAACAACCACCTGAACTTGAGATGACTTCTTGATTTCTGATTGCACTTTTTGCCAATCATTCATGAAAAGGTCAATCTTATTTTTAATTGTTTTCATTTCTTCTGTATCTGGAAAACCATCTGTTGCAAAATCTGGTTGCATGATTTCTGAAAAGCAAACCATGTATAATAGGCAATGATCCTCTAAAATGTTTTACATTTAAAAACTACCATTATGCTTTAGGACTATTTTTATATTGCTCAAATATGGTGGCATATTTTTTAATGCTTCTTCCTATTCTATTAGTAGTTTACAAAGACACTTTGTAAACTCCCAGTTAAATTATGTTGATACTGTATATACTGAGGCTTCTCCAGGAAAATAAATGAGGTCAAATTGCTGAACTATATTTGCATATGGTTATTTATATCAGCACTCAAAAGAAATATGACTCTTTCTGCAAAGAAATATAATATAGAATACATTAATCTAAAAAAATGATTTAATGATGAGCAGCTTTTGATAGACTATCCATATAGTCATGCCTCATGCCAGTATAGGAAAAATTTGAATGAATAAATAAATCAAAATGAAGTAAAAAATTCTTATCGTGACTTCCCTCTGTAAATACTGGAACTGGGAAACTCTCACAGGAAATTCCACCTTTAATGAAGCCATGTCTGCATACAATCACTTGTTCAGTAATTAAGAGAGAGAGAATACTTTAATCTCTTAAGAAACGTTGTGCAGAAATTTGTAGTGTCTGTTAAGATCAGTCCAAGCCTGTTTCCTAACACTGTCTCATGTAAAGCAGGCAGAAATTAGAGACTGAGAGGATGTATTAATATAAATAAGAAAGTCACAGGTACTACACACTGTAAACCATACCAAATGTGTTGTCATACTCTGTGAGCAAATAAACAAGGGGTTAGTTTCTTTCACCACAACTGCTTGCTGAAGAAGACAGATGGAATTAAGAACTTGATATTGACAACTGATAGTGAATTACAAACTTGATACTGACAATGGATACAGAATTAAAAACTCGATAATGACACATTAGAAAAGGTTCCAATTAGGAACTAGATAGGGTGGCAATTACTATCCATTCATACATTGTTAGACCCTGAAAGTCCTGAGACAAAGTTCTATCTCAGCTAGAAGATGATACCCAAGTGCCTATAAGACACCATAAAGACCTTGTCACTGGCAGCAGCAATGTGGTGTTGTTACTGCTGTTCCCATTACTTGCACTCATATAATTTTCAACTGATTTTCTTTTTTTTCCTTAAAATTTTTCTTTTGTGTTCTGTTAATAAGTGATGTCAGTTAACAGACAGAAAAGCAGTTGAGTGCAGTGACTTAAATAGTCTGATATTACTATAAGTTTGCTGGGACTTACACCATATGCCATGTTTTTTTTCTTGTCAGAAATGAAGATGCAAGAAAAAATTTTACCAGTGAATGGAATGATTTTCCATTTTGCTAAAATTTTCCCCTTCTCTTGTTATTCTTGTCTTGTTTTTAGTTTGAAAGAGCAAGAACAGATTTTGACACAAGTAACAACATGCTCAGCTTATTCCAATGAACTTTTACAGATTTTTTACACAAGAAAGGATCATTACTACTGTTCTTCCTTATGTAACTTCCTACATATACAAAGGAGAGGTATTACTGAAAATGAACGTCTTATGTAATTTCTCGTATGTAAAACGCTTTGACTACTTTCTCAAAAATACAAAACCTCTAAACATTAAAACCCCAATGCTTTATGGTTATCCTCTGCCATTAAGCAAGCCAGTGTTCACTATGTCAAATTGCAGCACTGTAACATTCATTTTGAGTTTGTCCCAGACTGAAAAATCCAAACAATTTTTCTGGCTTATGAAGGGTTAGACTGCCCCGTTACAATTTTCTTCATTAAGAAAAAGTATTTCCTCCCAGAACCAAGTATCTCTCAATCTCCTCATATGGACTTGTTGAAGAAATTTGCAAATGATACATTTAATTTTCCAAAATAGAACCAAAAGGCAAAAAGTGTATAATGTAGCTGGATTTCAGTGCTTAGGTACCACTAAGATTTGGCAGGAAACATAACGGTCAGAGCAGAGATTCTGCCTAATTTTTGTCTAATATTCTACCAACTAAAGCATCACTTTGAAGTGTCAATAGCAGCTGGGATATGTGAGTGCCTGCAGAACAAGGAACATATCTAATACACCTCCTTTTGAAATTCCTTCATGGCCCACTAAGGTTGATCCCTTGCCAGTTTGCTACTTGTGCCTATTTCTACAACCCTTTAGTCCATACATGAAGACAGGCACTTTAAAGGTAGTAGGGCAGTTTTGAGTACTGCAATGTCTACATCTTCTTAAGGGTCTGTGTCACAATGTGTAGCCCTCTAGAAATATACTAAATTGTCTAAATATTTAGGTGCTTTTAATAATTTTATTCTTCTACTTTTGAAGCTGAAACTTTTATTCTCTCAATACCACCATTTACCTCAACTATATAGATGATTATCTGAGGTTTGAAGCAAGTTGGGCTCTCTACAGCAATTCATGTGCTGGCTCAGGGACCTGAGGGCACTCCTGGGCCTGGCTGTCCCCACCCAGCCCCTGGGGCGCCCCCCACCTGCCCACAGCCCAGGACCCCATGTCAGCCCCTGCTCCAGCAATACCACTGCAGAGCCAAGGTGAACTGCAAAACTATTAGCCAAAAAGCATTTTGACAAGTATTTTTGTGATCTTTTATAACAACCAATACTTATTACGTTACATTTCCCCTCCTTTTTTTTACAGTTTTTAACAACACAACTATTAGACTGATGCCTCAGTAGCTAACCTTCCTCTTTACTGATTATTAGTTTAAACATAAATCAAAGCATAAAAGGGTATATCATTAAGGGAAAACACCTTGCAGATTTCTAATAGTTTGATCTTGAATTAGAAATATGTTTTACCTTGAAAATGTTTACATTTTACTAAACTAGACATTCATTCTATATATGTCATTACTTATTCCCTGCAATGACATTTTTGCCTCTTGCCATGATTCTGAATAGGAACATAAAAATACATTTTTATATATATTAAAAGATGTTGTGCAAATGGTACCATTAATTATGTTGCATTCTGAAGTGATATATTCCAATGAGACAGAGATTTAGCCAGGTAAAACCTGCTTAAATTTGGGCAGCTCTAATGCAATATGTAATGATGACTCCCTTAGGAACACAGATTTTAAGAAAAGAAGGAAAGGATACATTAATAACTAGGTTACACTAACTGCTGCTTGCACTTGTTATCCCTGGCACAGTCACACAGCAGAAATCACATGCGCTGCCTTGTGAACCACAGCCCTATTCACAGCAGGAACACATGGAAGACGGGATGAGGGCTGGCTGGATCTGGCTTTCAACAGATCATCTTATAGTCCAGCCCTTTAAAAACCTCTCAGTTCTGAGTAAGTCATGACACTTTGAAATATACAGGCAGAACAAGAGATTTAAATGAATATTTGGCAGCACCTGAGACAGAATATTGAACATGGCAATGAATCCACTTAATAGAGTAGTTCTCATCCCCTTTGTCTCAGATGCACTTACAATTCATGTTACCTCTCCTGATAGGCCATATTTAGCAAAGGATGGACCAGTATGTGTTCAGGCTTTGTTTTGTTAATCTAGGCACATAATCCCAACAGAACACCTCTATCCAGAAGGTTTTGTTGCTTAAGGAAACATCCATTAGCAATTACTCCATACTTACAGAACTTTTAAATAGATTACCCAGGTCTAAGTGAACTGGGGAAACTTTCCGCTGGAAAGAGCGGAGAAGTAACAAAAGAAAAAAGGTTTACTTTCCTAGTGAAAAGAGACAGACCAAAAATCAGACAACCCAAACCTCATTTGGTTTTGGTTCACATATTTGAACCTTATTATGACAAAAATGCTGCCTCCTTGGCATTTAGTTTGTTTCAAACTTGGTCTCAGGGACCAAGTAAGGCAGTGGTACCATTGCCATTAGATATAAAGAGTAGTAACTATGCTTGGAGAGGTTATTTATGGTGAGGAAGTATTTCTAAAAAAATTAAAAACATAGTCAAGAAAAATACGTGAGAAGACAGCAATGATTTAAAAATAAATTATATAAAATTGCAAACAGGTTTCTTTCCGAGGAAGTGGCCTTCTACCTAATAATGCTGTTCTTAGTTTAATTTCCTTATCACAGCAGTGATAGGAAACAATCTTCCCCAGCCTTAAATTTTGGGCTTTCACAGGGAATGCCTATATGCCAATCTTTCATATTCTTTTGCTCTGCATCTTCTTTGCTTTCACTGAGCATAGTTACCATAGAGACAAACAATCCTCAAAGGCTTTCCAGCCCCACATTCTCTAAGTGAACTGCTGGGGAAGAAGAGCCTTTAATATCTTAGTATCTATGACTTCTTCTTCCCCCAGTCTATATTCAGCAACAAAAAAGATGAAAAAATCCTCTTTCCTCTCCAATGAAACACTGCCAAAGCTGACACAGACACATGAGAAACCAGCATGTCTTCTTCATTAGAGCTTAACTATCAAAATAAACAGAAGGGCAAAATATAAGATAACAGTGACACTTTCATTTCTTGGAACGGATCTGTATTTCATTATGAATGTGTTTTCAGTTGTCTTTTTGAAACAGACCGTAGTTTGTTTATACGGACTTTTAATTTCCTACTTATAAATATATACTACCAAATAATCTTCACCATGTTACAGTGAAATGTAGACAAACTTACATTGTATGTACCAATTTTTGTATTTGGAAAGAAAACTTTGGTTTACAGATTGATTCTTTCTAATGCATAAAAATATGTATATTTAACAACTTTCTATTAAAATAAAATGGTTTATATTTCATTTATTTCTGGTTTGTTCTTTCAAATATTCTAAAAATTTTAGCAGATAAAAGCTAAAATGTAAATTTTAAAAAGGAAAGCAGACCATCTCCATTAAAGATGAGTTGCCTTCAAAGTGTTTTTTGAGAGAAAGCTGTTATAAGATTTCATATATATTTTCATTAGCTTATGGTTCTATTTCATTTACAAAACTGGTACTGGATAGGATCAAGGAGGACAGATGGACAGACATTAAGCAAAGTAAATTAAGAGGTTGTCCAGAAAGTGATAAGAGCTTTCAGAAAGACTGATAGCTCTAATCATAGGCTTTTGTTCTTTTTTCTTCTGCAAAACATTGCATAGTTGTTCTCCACCAATATTCCTAAATCTTTATTTCTCTGAGTGAGAGACTAAAGAACTGAAGGTATTCGGGATTTAATTTAGGAAGTTGTTCTTAACCTTTCTGTTTCAAATATTGAAATTTCTCTGCCTAAAATGCCGGGATTACAGGTATTAAAATGCAATTATCACGTGTGACTTATGAAGGATGGCAGAAAGTGGCTTTGAAGATCATGCAGCTTTGCTCAAAGACTGAACAAACTGTGAAGGTAATATCACTAGAGCTTGCTTTGAAGTTTTCAGTACAAGTAATTTGCAGTCTCTCCTCTACAGTTTAATAAACTGTCCTTGTCCAAACTCTCTCACTGAAAAGCCTCCAGTTAAAGGTAGGGGAAAGTACAAATCAGTTAAGAAAAACAAAGGAAATATATTTAGAGGCTGTAGGACTGAGCACACATCATCTGCCTGGTAAATGTTATAATTACAATTGATTCCAAAAAACACTTATCTTCCACGACTAAATAGGAAAGGTACTAACATGAACAGGTTTAATTATATTTTGCTGTTGTTTCAAATATCTTACTGAATTTAACATGATGATAAAAATAAAAAGGCAAGAACACAGAACAAAAGCCTAAGAGATGGGTATTGATTCAACCCTCCACCATCTGTAATTAGAAAGGAGATCAGTATTAAGGAGCTGGGATTCAATATTAAAGAGTTTACAACTAATACTGATCTTAACAGCTGTGAAAGCACAAGCAGGAGAGATGACAGCTGCAATTATCAGCCCAGCTACACATTTATTTTTGCCAAGAACTTCTGCCCAAATAGCAAGAGCAGCAGAAGAGACATCAGTGAAGATGGGATTGTACAAACACACCAGCCTGAGCTACTGAGGCATAAGCATGTGTGCTCCACTTGAGTTTGCTATAGAAAGGAAATAATCTCTGGCAGAAATGTGGCAGGAAAAGAATATGCCAAGTATTACTTCAGGAAGATTGGAGTGAACCCACAGATCTGTGTGAAGCTGATAACTCTTCTACAATGCCTGAAATAATTCTCAGAATTGATATAGCTGTTTCCTAATACAAATACAGTCATACTCATGCAAAGCTCCTGCAAAAATGCTTAAATAGAGTAAGAAATTCCTAGGAAAAAAGCTCAGAATAATTGTGTCAAGGGACACAAAAAAGTGTGAAGCTATAATTTTCAGCTAGACATTACAAGCCAGAGTTACCACATCAATTGATTTCTGTATCTTTAGCAGACATTTCAGCATTAAATTTAGCTTCTTAACTCACTTAAATACAGTTGTTAGATTTACATGAAGTTTCCTTCTTCAGTTACTTTCACTCTCATTAAGACATGAACAAGTACCTTGTTCATTACTGGAACCATTTTTTCCTTTTAAACACAGACAATATTATGAACTTGAATATGTTCAGGGCTGAAGCAATCCCAGATTCCACTGAGGTCCATGTGCATCTATTTATATAGAATAGAATGGAACAGAATGGAATGGAATAGAATAGAATAGACCAAAAGTTAAAGCATGGTATTAATGGCATTTCCTAAATGCTTCCTAAATGCTGACAGGTTTGGGGCATCAATCACCTCTCTAGGAATCCTGTTCTGGTGTTTGACCACGTTCTCATTAAAGAAATACTTCCTAATGTCCAATCTAAGCCTCTCCTGGTGCAGCTTTGAGCCTTTCCCATGGGATACCATATATGAGAGGCCAAACAGTATGATTTGGGCTATGGAGTATTTTCCTGAGCTATCATTTTCATATTATAACTGTTATATATTATAAAAATCCAACAAACTGGGAATATGTGAACTGTGAACACTCATTTATAATGTAAAGACGTCACATGGGAGAAAAGATGCAGTCAATGTGCTGATGGCACTACATGTGAAATAAAACAATGTCAGGCTAAGAGCAGCATGACTGAAGTGTTTTGGTGAGTCAGTGTTTGATTATTGAAATAAAATGTAGGTGTAGGAAAACATGATTTTCTCTGAACAAGGACTTAACACGTCTTAAGAGCACAAGTGTGTACATGACATTATCACTTCTATCATTAATAAATGTTTTGATGTACTCAGATCAAAATTAGTTAGATATTTAAAACTAAGAAGCACTTTGTTGTTTGAGATGCAGATGACAAAGTATCTTTGTAGATGCCTTTATATTTAATACTATAGGATTCATTCACTTTGCAGAAGACCTGTATGTTTTATTAGAAACTATAAAATGGTATAACGTGGACTTTTTAAAAAGCTTACATGCAATTCAAAGAACCCTAGAAAGCTAGCGTATTTTTTTTCACAGAGTAGATGAAATGTTACCTCATTAAAAATAAAAAACATGTTATCTTACTCAGTCTATCTTATACTACCTTTACAATTTAGGCCTTGCTATATATACACAAAATAAATGCCAGACTAGGTCATGAAAGAAAATCTATGTGAGACATACTGGCAATACAGAACTTAGCTTGGCCATAGTGATTTTGTACAGAAACCAGTATGTTATGTTTGAAAGAAAGACCATAATAGTAGTCTAGACCCTTGATGAGAAAAAAAAACAGTGGGAATTCATGCACTTCAATTTTTAATTTCATCTCCAGGCCTTGGGTGATAATTTAGGCTATGAATGGGAAATCTTGAGACTGCCTAGTAGAGAAATAAAATATTCCAAAGTCCCCAGCCTAGTTCTTAACATAGAGATAGGTATTTGTGCATGGTAATTCATCCTGACGGCAGATCCAAACCAAATAGAAACATTCTTCTAAGAAACTAGGCAGTGATTAAAGAAGGCTAAAAGGGAGGTAAAACCCTGCAGCTTTTTTGACTATTGAGGTTCAAACCATTGAAACTAACTGGAACTAATTCTAAACCTCAATCTAACAGAGGTGCAAAAATCCATCTTATTTGTGACAGCTGGCCTGCTGCCAAAATCTCACTCCTCACAGATTATTCACTTCTGCCCAGGACAATTATATTTTCTCTGCTGGAAACAAAGTATAACACAATTCTGATGTAACAGTAGGTTCTTTACAGGAAACAAAAAAATATGTGGTTCTGTCAATATAGAAAGCAACAAAGTAAGAACATCTTCAACCGAAATGTTTTATTAATATCGTTATCAGAGGGGAAACCTCATGTAATACACAGCATTCCATTATTTTTTATGGTGTTAGGTTACGTTGTTGAAGATATATCTCCATAAGCACAACGGAAGGGAGAAACAAAGACAGATGGGTGAACCCTCAAAACTTAATCAGAACAAATATAATCTTGACTTGGCACCCCTCAGGGCCATTAGAAGATGATGAAGGCATTGTCTGAGTGTGAAATCTGTTGAGATGGGTCACCCCGAAAGCTCTCTCTGGCTGAGGTGTATTACTGCCTCCAGGGCATGAGATTCATTAGGGGATGCCTACGGAAAAGCAGTTTGGGATTGTGGGAGATTTATAACATTAGGAAGCTTTTCTGAGAAGGACCAAAGGCAACGAGAAGGAAGGATCAAAGTGGACTGGAGAGGAACTATCCTGGATAATAGAGTAAGAAGAGGATGAAAGGGAAAATGGGAATACATGCTCAGACTCATTGCATGGTCCTGGGGACATGGTCACCTCTACTGGGCTTTGTGGATTCCGCAATTGATAATGTAAGTTGCTATCAGATTGAGCAATTCTTAATACATGTTAAGAGAGCCAGTCCTGAACTGATTTCCATTCCCTTTTAATTACTTCAGCCTGAGCTTACTGGAGGAAGAACAGAAAATCAGTCAGTTTTGTGATTTTCTCAGTAACTATTGACTAAGTTCCAGCAATGGTTCGTAACTTTTAAAGAGCTACAGATTTTTTGATGAGTAGTTTCAAGACAGTTAATAAACCACTTAGCAAAGTTTCTAGAGGAGATCGAGTCCCATCCTTTGGATTTATTGAAAACTTAAACAGTGCTGGCTGATTTAATGAAAATCATCTCTGTTCTGTAGCATCCATGAGGAATGACACACAGAAATGAGTGCCCAGATCCGTGAAGATAGTAACAAAAAGTCATTTTTCTAGATGCTGAATGTAAAAAGAAAATCAAAACCGGAAAATCTGCATAAATACCGAATCACTAAATGACTGAAACACATAATTAGATAAACTAGAAGTCAAATGATACACACTTTCACTTCTCTCCTCAGCAGCAGCTGGAGGCTGATCTTCCTCTGATGTCAGTGTTTCCTCCATTCCTCCTCTGTAAATAAAAGTTTATTTATCTTCTTTACAAATATTACCAAAGCTAGTTGCAGATATATTAAATGTAAAGGTGTGGATATGTAAGTTGGGTTGTAAAAAGTAAAAATCATATATATTTTATTATCTAAAATGTTATTGGTGCATTGCATTAAAAGGTTGGACTAATGAAAGGCTAATGAAAAAGCATTTAGAAAGAGATTTTTCTGCCACCATATGTACTGATATAATTGTAATATTCCTCAAAGGTAACAGATATTGGATTATTTCCTATATATCATCACTAGTCTTAGTGTACTGCTTTGGTTAAATTGTGTGATAAATACACTGATACCTTTAATACAAAGTGAGGCTAGAATTTTCTTGTGCTCATTTTATACATTCAGATATTTGGAATATTTTACCTTGCATCATCTTCTTTCTTTTCTAATGCTTCTTCTGTTGGTCTTTCCAAAATCTTGGAATTATTTTCATTCATACTTGCTAAGTATGCTCTGCGTAGTATACAGGCTCCTGCAGTACAATTACATGACAGTAGTGACTTTAATGCATCTTTAAAGTGATTGTGTTAGGAATACTATTTAATAAATTATTGACAACTTTCTTTTAAAGTCAACAAAAAACATATATACCACTGAAATGTTATTATACTGCTGATTTCTACAGTTTTAGAGGGGTTTTTTTTTCAATTTAAAGCACCTAATAAACTGAATCTGGGATACTGGAAGGTTATGAAGGCTATAAAGGGAGACAGAACTGAAAGGATTTATCTTCTACTTTCATATATCATGCGTTACTCTGACATTTACTTTATTTGCAAGTGTACAAAAAAAGCTATGAAGAAACAAATGTAAAACATTCAAATAAAATATAAATAATGTGCATACCTCTACTACTACAGCTGGTTGACAGAAATGAAGAATATGCTGTTCCTAGTAGGAACTCTACTGACTTAGTTACTTTGACAAACAGATTTATATGTGGCTGTGTGGCTGAAACCCATTTTCACCAGTGGACTTATGAGAGTTTAGACTAGATCAGGGAACAGCTAACAAAGTAATGACTCAAATGCTGTGAAAATGTAAACTTCACAAGTACATGATTATTTAAATGATAGAAATGAGTGGGAATCAAATAAAGAGTCAACACAATAGTGCAAGTAAAAAGAATAAAGTGAAACAAAAGAGCTAAATTCAAGGAAATGTATCCATAAGCAAAAAGCTACATTTTTTAGCCAAGTTTTTATACTACCAAGAGTATAAAATAGGTTGTTCAGATTAGAGCAAGTAATTGAGAGTTAGGTTTTGAGAGCTAGTGGAAATGGCAAAGAGGTATATATTGCAGGAATGAAGCATATAATTGGAAGGCTCTAGAGAGGCCTTAATTTGAAAGCCTCTGCTACAAATTCCCAAATTCTTTCCTTCACAAAATAAGAAAAAAAAAAAGGAGCAGTTCCTGACCAGTTTTCAACACAGTTGTCATGAAGAATTATCTGTTTCCTAAATGTCTGATCTAGATTAAAGCTTTTCAGGGATGATGAGACAGCCTTTTCTTCTACCCAATTAATTCACTATTTTGTTAAATTCTGAGAAGTGAAGAGAAATTTAATATATTTCTGAAAGCATCTCTTCCACCTCAGTGCTCTCCCTGCAGTAAAGGCTGAAGGTAGACTCCTGATGTTTGTTATTTAATACACAGTATTGACATTTCATTACCATATGCCAACTGCATGAAGAAGGTGCTTTTTGTGGTTGTATGAAAGGACAATGCACTGTGTCCTAGAAACTAGGTTCATGAACATTTTAATAAGCTTGGGAAGCAAAAATGAGGCATGGAAATGCAATTTGCCCCTAGGTTCTTTCCAAAAGTGTCTGAGATGAAGTCTGGGATGACAGGTTCTGCAAATATGATTTTCTGACAAACACTGGACCTAGAACTTCCTCATAGAAATGTTCAGCCAGTATTTAGTCTGTGTATGAGCTCTGGCCACACTGAAACACTTTTAGTTAGAAAATTTCACAAAGCTGTGTAACTAAGCAGTTTAGGTACTATACCTGAGTTGTGAGGATGATTTGCTGATCAGTTGACATACTTCTGAAAAGTTTGGGGTTTTTAAATAAGAAATCTGTTCCAAGTAAACTGTGTAACCTTGATTTCCTCAGGATAATTTTTATATTTAGAGTTTGAAAAGTTCCCTGGACCGATTCAAATGCTGGGTATCTCCTAAGCTTTCTTGAACTACATATAAATAGACCCATCAAGACCCATCATGCCTTTCTTGAATGGAAGTTTCTGCCACTGAAAGACCTTTTGATAATGGAGTGGGTTGAACAGGTAATGATCAAACATTGCCAAAGGTCAATTAAACTTGCAGTGTGATATGAATTAAGCAGATATAATCCATAAAGACATGGTTTGACAAGCAAACTTAGAACAGCATATGAATTTGTTCAGTTATTCATGCTGGACACCAACCTTCCTTCTGGCTTGGAAAAAAAAAAATAAAAATCCCTTACTCTGAATTCATGGATACTAAACTATTGTACCAATCTGGGTAAGAAGTTTCTAATTTTTTTTGATCCCAGAATGGTGAATATGATACACCTCTATACAAGTATTTTTTCCCCTTCCTTTTCTCTCAAGCTGAGAAATTTCATACCTCTAACCTGATTTTGCAAATTGGGAAGCCAATGCACACGCAGGGAAATTTGACTGACAGCCACATCACAAGGTGGTGGCTAGCCAGACACAGAATGCAAAAATCTGAAACTACAAGAGCCCAGTGGTATTTAGTGCTGGTTGTAAACAGGAGAAAACTGAAAATTGATTATAAATACGAGGAATTTTCTTTCCGGCTGTAGGAAAGCATTCCTGTTTCCAATTCTGTTTACAATTCCCTTACTCCAAAGTGTAAGAAATTGGGGTACTCTTGCTGATTCACTGGATTATTCTTTCTCTAGAACCCCAAAGCTTTATAAATGGGACATAACCACTAATTTTTCTCATGTTTTATATACAGATATCAACACATTAAAAAAACCCCAAAATATTAAGTTGCATTAGTGTGTATTTACTAACCATCTTTTTCTGTATCCTTCAGACAGACAACAGTGTCAGGTAGAAGTCCTTTCTCTGATAAAGCTGACCAGTGATCTGCTGATAGAGGGTAGTTATCCACTACCCACCCTCCTTTTTCTGAAGCACCAGGAAACCTGTCTTTGTTCGTCTTCATGAGCTGTTATAAAATGTCACATTCAGGAATAGAGAAAGACTAAAGTCTATCAGCTGTACAAAAAAGACTGCACAATACAAAATTATTTTCTAAATGTTATGATTTTTCCTTATTGTCATTTCAGGTCAATAAAAAGTATGATATTTATATGTCTGAATGAAATTAAGAACATTTTAAACAGAAAGAGATTAATGTGATAGCGATTTTTTAAGCTTGCCTATAAAGAATTTACGGTCCAGTTTCCATAGTTACACACCATTGAACAAATTTAAAACAATTCAAGATTCTTGCATAAACCTTCATAAACAATTATTTTCATACTCTTATATCTGATGTTCATCTCTCTAATAGTGACTAAGAATATAAGAATAGAGCAAGCATACAATGATCCCTCAGATAATTCTCCCAGCCTTTAACAATTTGTAGCTCAGGTAGTTTGCAAGACAGAAATAATTTTTGTATATGTGTGTGAATACACACACACACACATATTTTTATTTTATAGAAAGGACTATAAAATAGTCCTCAATAGATTTGTCTTTCATGATCTTCCTCAGGGTCTCCTCAGTCTTATGTAAGCTTTCAGGCTGTTGATATAAATGAAACTGATCTTTCGAACAGAAAAATTAAGAACATATACAGATAATGTATAAACTGTTACAAGTCGCTCTTAGGAAAAAAGTGTTTTCCTTCACAGTACTTGTAGTCTTACCTCTGCAATAGCTCCCTCCAGTACTTCAGCATATATTTGAGGTGACGTTTTATCTTCAGAGTTTGATGCACTTTTCATGGCTTCTTCTACCATGGCTTGAATTTCTGGGTGGTCAGCAGTTATCTCTGGTATGCCTAAAAATATATCTTTTTTAAAGCACTTCACATAGAAATGAGTGGGAATTACATAAAAGATTAAATCGTAACTCCAGTACAGCAGTCATTTTAAGCAATACTACATAATTGCACTGAGAAAGAAACAAACACCCATTCTGAATGCAGATCTAGAGAGTGTTTCATAAAAGTAAGTTCTAAGATCTTGGTTTGCTCTCTCAGTAACAAAAACTCAACCTTTTTATTTTCTACCTCTAGTTAAATATTGTTTCAGTTCTGTACGAGAACAATCAGGCACTTGCAGCATGCAAGAGTTTGATTTGATTTGATTTGATTTGTTTGATTCCTAAATCAAAAGGTTGATCAGATTAATTTTAAAATCAATACAAATCTTAGATCTAGGCAGTGCATTTTAAACAATCAAGAAGCCTGCATTCCCTATGATGCGCAAAACATTCATACTGGATCCACATTTTGTTATTAACTGCTGGCACAAAAACTGTAATTATTTAGAAGTTTTTAAGGCATACTCACAGTTAACTTGTTAATTTGATAAAATTTGGTGAAGAACTGTTTTAGCCAACTGCAGTTATCTACTATGAGTATCATTTGGAAAAGATGGCATATTTAATTTCTGTAATTATATCAAGATTTTTCAATGATTGTATTGATACTTTTTTCATGCACAAGTGTACACATTTATCAGGTTATTTTTTCCAAGTTACAAGGTCCCTGGAAAAGGGGCAGCATCTTAAAAATTTCCATTCTGCAAAAAAAACACTGCCCAAACCCAAACATCTCCTTATCTATTAAAAAATTCTGAAACAATCTTATGCTATAAAAAGATATGTAAAGGAATATTCATCCTCTCTTTGTACTTCAGTTTTGCAATAAAATTGCTTGAGCTCTCCAAAGTTATTAATTAGGATTAATTTCTCATTAATCCTAATAGGATTTCACATCCCTGTCCTCAAAAGTATTTACCTAGTCAGGAATCTGGAATGTAACACTGTTTAACTGTTTTAATTTTAGTATCATAGCTCACCATTATTCTTACTGGCATGCCAATGATTT
>VYZT01030887.1:3677-17941 GCA_013400735.1 Pomatostomus ruficeps | reverse complement strand
TACTTGTCATGTCCCTGCAGAACAGCCCAGGGTGTCCTTGGGGTTAAGTCTTCTATAAAACTCCCTCTCTTGGTAAGGGTGACTAGGGACAACTCCCAACCCCCTTTGGGGGCTGGACTAAATGATCTTTAAAGATCCATTCCAACCCAAATCATCCTATGTTTCTAAGCAAACAAAATCAGGGAACTCAGAATATTCAAGGCAGAATTTGGGATTTTTTTTTTTTTTTTTTTTTTAGAGTGACAGCATCAGCAACTGCATCTGATCTGGGCTGGAAGGCTGAAATTTATATGTGGAAAAATCTTGCTTGACAAGATTTAATGATAATTCTGTTTACTTCCTTAAAGTCTCATAGTGAATGGTGGATATTCTTTGCTTGTTCTGATTCCAAATGCTGCTACTACTGCCAGCTTTCAGGCACAAGGAACTATTCATTTTGATATCTGTAGGTTTAAATATGTCTCATTTATGCACAAATGGTTCAGAGGTTTATATTGCAAATTATTTGGGGCAGGAATTCTGTATTCCTTGGTGTGTGTAACATCTCAGTCTCTGAGGACCCTGGGTCCCACTGTTCAGTGGAAAAAATTGGAATATAATATTTTGCTTAACTGGGTTTTGGATGAGGCTGTCTGGCTCCCTAAAATGCAAAATACAAGTAGAATTAATGGGTTTTTTTCACTCATCCTTTACAAGAAGTGCCTATAATCAGAATATTCTTTGTCCTAAAGTCAACCATAAATTTTATGACAGCATACATGCCAGAGAGCTTTGCACATAGACACATTCCTCTGTTGTCAATAGTGGTTTGTGTCACAGTAGGAAATTTGACTGCTGTCTTCAACACTCAAATATAAGAGGCAGAATCACAATTCACAGTCATAATTTTATGAATAAATTTACCTTCTCTTCAGATCTCAGGGAAATGACTTATTTTGTTTGGACTGAGCACCAGCTCTTCTGGATGGCTTATATTTAAATTCAAGACAGTTCATTCATATGCAAATACTGTGCCAGGGGCAAGTGGAAGAAAGTAGCTGACCTCCTGTTTTGCTACCCAAAGGTTGGTCCATGAGGCTGTTTCCATTCCTACTTAACAAAAGTATTCCTGTAGCACTTGTTTCAGATGTGAGCATGCCATTTTGCCACTTAAAAATACCTGTATCCTTCCCTACATTCTGATAGCTTGTCATGGGCTGATGGCAACCCTTTACACAGCTCATCCTGAAATAAACAGCTTCTGAAAGCCACATCCTTGCCCTTTCCATCCCATAAACTCATAGTGTAGCTCAAATACAGAACAACAGAAATATAATATATCATCAAGACAGTTGTGATTGCCATGAAATATAACAATATCTCAGTATGAATCTATCCAGGATCCATTTTTCCCCCTCAGACATTCACAAATGCATCAGATAGAAAGTCTTTCAAGTGTTTGCCAAGTGAATATAAATATGAACAGCTGGGGCCAGGGAGGGAATCTTTCCTTTTATTTTCTCCTCTGTTATGCATCAACATTTGATTGGTTTGTTTATCTGGTTTGGGGCTTTTTTTTTTTTTTTTTTGCTTGTTTGTAGTTGTATGAATTTTAATGAACAGAGCACTCTGGTATGAACAAAATATCTGGAGACAACACAGAGCAATGGTTAACAGACAGTGTTGGTGTTCAGGTTGTTTAGATCCCATTTCAAGTCCTCTCACCTTTGAAAAATCTCTTCATTCTCTTCTAAGCATATACCCATCACCAGTGTTTCTCTCATCTCTGGTTTTGCTTCTCATGTTTTTGACAATTCTCTTTGTCCCCACTTTTTGTTACATCTTGTTTCACAGTTCGGCCTTTTCTTGCCATGCCCAGTTCAAGTCTTTTAACCCAAAAGGGTAAAGAAAAAGACAAATTTTTCATAACCTAGAGTTTAGGACACCACAACAAAATTACCAGCTAAAATACCTTTTTTTAATGAGGTATCTTTTTGCACAGCCAAAAAAACCCCATAATTTGAAACCCAGTGCTGCTGGATTTTGATCTAAGTGAAGCAAAAGAGGGATAAAACCAAAAACCATGGACAAGAGTCTTATCAGCGGCACCCTCAGAAAATCTGATTATACTCTGTTGGGAGGATGGTTCTCTTTTTCTTTTCCATTTTTCTTATATTATTTTCATAAATGTCTACTGATGTCTTCCATAGAAAGGAACTGGGCTCTTGATCTGAACAGCTATGGCAGCTTTAAAAGTTTTAAGTACAGAAAGATTAGAGGAAAAAATGCAATGATCAAGGTGAGGAAGATATTCTATCATCATTAAATAGCTATAGGAAGAAATCTTGCAAGAAAAACAAAGCAAAGAGAAGAAAAATTACAAGACTCCACCAAAAAAATATTCCAGTTGTCATGTCACATACCCGGACAATGGTTTAGACTTATGCCTGCCAATAAATTTCGCATAAAGAGACCAAACTGAAACACAGATGTCCCATCTCATCAAATGTATATCATGACTGGCCTTAAGCCATGCTGAAGTTTTACTCATAACTGATTGGGCATTTCAGAAATCCTTGTGTCTCAATTGGAACAAACAGCTTTAGGAATAAGAATGTGCGTGACCGGGGGCTGCCCTTCAAATACTGCTGCTGCTTTCTTCTTACAAAGTGTACATGCGAGGCCAACCCCAGCCTGAGCCTAGAGTCAGAGTGCAGTTAAAATCTGGAAGTTAAAACCTGCACAGCCCTGAGGAAGCTGTGCCTGGGCTGTGGAGTTCGATTTCACAGCACTTTTTTCGGTGGTAGCAGGAAAATTTATTGTTTGACTTTCCCTGTCTTTGCTGAAGAGTATTTGAGAGAGCTTGCTCTCACTCCCCACTCTGTGGATAGGCTGACCCTGCAGTACACAGCTGACTTCGTGGCACCTATACTCCAAATGTCTTACAAAAGGTCATACAGGAGCAGAAAACCCTCGTTTTTCCCTTTTTTTCTGTAGTAACATGATTATTGGGATGAACTTTTGTAGCACAAATAGTGCTTTTGTGGGGATAGAAAATGCCCCAGTAGGTTTCTCTAATCCTTCTTGAGAGAGACATCCTGGGGCAATCAACTCATTTATACATTCTCTACATTTTTCCTCCCCTTTTTGTTGAAGAAAAGGGCTGGTTTGCTGCCAAGACCTGTTTAAGTGGTAACCTATGCAATTCATTCTAAAAACACTCATTTATCATACCCAAATTAATCTTGTAACAGGATAGCTGCTCTTATTTTCATTGTCGTTTTGCCCTTTGGATAAGAGATCACAAACACGTAGATATCCAACTGAATGATTCTAAAAAGCATATATAAAAAAGGGAAAATAGGAATGGTATTGCTATAATTATAAACAGAAACAAGTAGCCATACGTCTTCATTTCTCACATATCACATCTATTAATAATAGAATGAAATGTAATTTGTGATGAATATTGTTCAGAGTCTTGTGCCAGAAGCATAATTGTTTTTAATCAGATTGGTAGTTGGAAGGAAAAGGCTTTTTTTAAACCCACAGTAAACACAATTTATGCAAAATGATTAAAATATTATATATTCCATTTTTTTCCTGGAACACAGAATGCTTTTTGACATGAAAAATTGTATAAACAATGAAGAGTTTGGTATGAAACTACCGTACAGAATTTTAAAACCAAATATGCACACTGTTGTGTATAAAAAATAATATCTTGGCACTGGCAAGAACAGCTTGCTACAGTGAAAAAGTTATAGATGTAACTTTTTTACTGCAAGCACGCAGCCTTTTTAAACCTATGTCTTGTAAAAGCATTGCAGACAAATTTAAATGAAGGGTCGAGGTTTCTGTGGCAAGTTTGGACTCTTGATTCTTCCTTTTTTTGGGGGGGTGGGTGTAAAATTTTATGGGTTCTGCTCACACACTTAGAGGCTTTTCTCTCAAAGGACTTTCTTGTAGAGGAACACACTGCAAAATGTGTGATTTCTGACACCTCTCCTGTTCCCAGCAGCACAGGCCTAAATTTATGTTCTCTGTCCTGCATCCCACTCTGCAGGGACACGAAGAAAATAATGCCTTATTTTTCCTTCATTTCCCCACACCCCTTCTTTTCCCTTATGCGCCAACATATCTCTTCAAACTGACTTTCCTTGTCTGTGGCTATCAAGTATCTCTAAGTGTTTTGGAAAGATGGTCCATCTCCTTGCGTAGTTGAAAGGGTTGGAGATTGTGATTTTTCAAACTGACTTGAGAGCAGGAAGCATTCACCAAAACCACTAAACTGTGGTTCTTTCCATTGACTACAATGAGCTTCAGACCAAGACCTCAATCTTCATTCCTCATTGTTGATTTCTTTAAAAAAATGAGTTTCCTCACTAAGCTGGGAATTGTGATTCTTTAAACAGTTTATGCAAACAAATTTAAGGTAATGGATTTTTTAAATATTTTTTTTTTGAGTGAGAATTTGCTTGCTTTCTTCATCATTGGCTGCTCACTTGTTTGTCTGTGATGGGTCGCTGAGGTCAGTGGTACTTTTTCTGCTCCATGAATGGAATGACTCAAGTGTTTGAAAGAGACTAACGACTCTAATAGCCAACAAAGGATGAATTTGCTTATGTATAAACATCTTTGTTTGTGTGCCAGTTAGGACATTTATGCACAGTACATCTATTCTTCCAGCATAGGTGTATGCAAATCGAAATAAAGCTGGGGGGAAAATGGCAAATGGAGCTTGCATTTCAGATGGAGAGACTTGGGAGCAGCCCAACTCCCTGGTGTGGTACAGCAGGCGCCTCCGGTCCCCTGTCTATGCTCTGGGTTTCCCATAAAAGAAAATTGCTGCAGGTCCCCTCCAGCCTGCATGTCCCAACAAGTCCCCAGTTAGGGTGTTTGGAGCAGTAGGACTGCAGGGCACAGCACCACACAGGCCCACAGGTCACATTATAATGAGCTGGAGATGATCAGAGAGATGTACTGGACAAGTCCAATTCCCGAAAACAGCTTGAGTGTGTTTCTGATGTGCATTAGAAAAGGAAAAAAATAAGCATAAAAGCAAAAGCCTTTTAGAAGTCTCTCCCTTACCTCCAGAGTTGCAAATGCTGTAAAACATATTTTCCTATCATAAGGATCTGCTTTTCAGTACTTTCTTCTTCTTCTTCTTCTTTTACTTCTTTCATCAGAAAATGACCACAAAAACCTTGTAATTTAAAAATATCATCAATATAGAGATGCTGCTGTGGAACATTTTAGTTTAAATAGGCTAGCACATATTGACTAAATTCTCTTTGGGTGAAAGTGTTCCAACTATATGCAAAGGCAACCCTCTTCCAAAATGATGTTTCAATTGAAAACATTGAAATTATCATTTTTGAATCTCTTGTGGATTATTTTCTCCTGTCTTTGCATAGTTTGAATTATTTGTATTGGTTTGTTTGTTTTCTCAGACATCTGATTTCTTTTAATAAGTGTATCCATGCAAATGTTGCATAAAAAAAAAAAAAGGAAATATCTTACTCTAGACCAGAGACCACAATGGGGCAGGGGGTAAAATTAAACTTCAAATTATTGCTACATGTCTGAGGCATGAGCAGCAAACAAAAAATTAAACATTTTCTATTGAACAAAATATTTACATTCATTCTGTGTTCAATGCTTTCTGATATGTGTTTGTCACATAGCACATTTCCTTGGTAAACCACAAAGCAGAAGCTGGAGCTCTACAGCTCCCATCTGAGGTTCTTCTAGGGCTCCTAGGGCCAGACAAAGTTTTTAAGCAGAAGTGGAAGCAGCAGTGCAGGACCTGCTCAGGTGAGAGCATCCCATACCCAGACCCCCCTCATGCCATCACCTGAAGGCAGCGCTGCTGAGGGCCCTTACAGAGGGAAAAATGATGCCCATTAGTGCTTAAAGTCAAACCTGCCACATCCGAAGGTCTGTCTGAAATCAAACATCTCTGTGGAGCTGATCAGAAGCATTTTCAGAGATAAAGAGGGCCAGGAGCTGGAACTGCCATCTCCTCCGGCTCGTCGGGATCTCTCTCTGCCTTCATAGCACATCGAAGCCAGTGGGCTCCACACTCTGGAGCCCAGAGCTCCAGCCCAGGGAAAGCTTAATGTAGATATTGCCATCGAATGTCTTTTCTCTCTTCAGTAGTGGTGATTCCAAGCTTCCACCCACAACCTGCTTTAATGACAGTGCTGTGGAGGACAGTGACGCCCACAGTTGGGTACTAAGTCTGTTGTCAGCTCTCAAAGTTTCTCACAGAGTTTAGCTCAGCTATTTAGGGCTGATGAGATCATGCTGTTTAATAGACCAGAGACCACATACAGATGATTTACCAGCGCTTTGGAGAACCACAGTTTGAAAATCGTTGAGCACAGCTAATCCCAGGACTTGATTCTGGCAGGTAAGATCGGTCACTGGAATTGTTCCTGTCTAAGAGGTGCAAAAAGCCTTGACTAAAGCAGTATTTTCTGGGTTTACTTCTGTAACACTCTTATGACTTCACTGATGTCTGCAGTAATGTATGCGAATAAGAGAACAAAACCAGCCATGATTACTACAGATCTTGTTTTTGGCATCGATGCTTTCAGAAACTTCTTGTTTGGTACCTGCTCTTAGTTTCTCTGAAGATGTTTCTTCCGTACAAGCCTCTGCTGTGCCTTGTCTGTCAATGAGTGGAGCTGTGAATTCCCCACAAGAAGGGATCTGTCCCTCCTGGCTGAGTGGATATTGCTACCACTGTATAAACACAAACCTATGGAAGTTGCTGTAGTACAGGTGATTTCTCACAGCTTGCTGAGAGTGGTTGGTCACACTGGGTGTTCAGAGAAGGGATCTGGCTGGCCTAATTCTTTCTTGCCAGCTGTCATCAAGCCCCATGGATGTTTCTGCAGCAGGATCAGTGCAGGTTCCTGCGCTCCTGTGGGTTTTCTTACAGAGGTGTCAGGGCCGGGTGCACATAAAGCCACACAGCCACTGTGTTTGCCTAACGCTGTTCAGTGCAGATCCCAGCCAGGGCTCACATTTGTGGCTGGGCTTGGAGCCTGCAAAGATGAGGTTTCAGGATTTGGCCTGAATCTGTCTGTGTATTTATGTAATGACAGAAAAAGCAAATTCCTCACAAGCAAATATGAGTCAAAACAAAAACACTGCGAAGGTCAGCTGAGCACAGCAGAGAGGTGATGTTATCCCAGCCACACGTTCGACTCTTAAGCTGCCCAGCTGGCCAGACGGACTCTTGGGCACAAGTCCTGAGAAGATGCCAGCTGGGAAACCACCCACCAGCACCCAGCTGGCTTCTCAAAACAACTGGAGCCTCAATGTTTGACACTCCGCTCCAGGCACAGCTGCAGGGCATAGCCCCGCCACAGAGCAATACCAAGGACTTCTCGTCAAGTTTTCCAACAGAAATACTCCACACGGGAAACACTGTTACAAATCCTAATTTGTAAGAATTTCCTTTTTTTTAAAATAAGATGAACAGCAACATATTTAAGGCTAAATTTTATTCTACTTTTTTTCAAAGTAGCTGGCATAATTTTAATCCAGCAAGTCAAACTCTGTTTTAGGGAATTCTTTTTCTATAAATGTATTGGTTAGCATCTTGCTTTCAGCCAAGATACTATAAACAACTCACAGACACAGATCCAATCCAGAGTTAATTAAGGTTGATCAAAGCTTATGTGCAGCCCTCAACCCCTAGTGCTGAGGATAAAAGCAGAGGTCTTTGTTAAGGATGTGGTGTCCTTGGAAATATATATCCCCTCCTTATTTGTTTGGAATTAATTTAATTTCACTATAACCTCATGTCTATAAACACCCTTCCATTAAGTAATAACGATCTCTATGCAATTCTTCTTGGAAAAGTTTTGAAATTATCTGGAGGCATTCACTATAAATGTGTATTTCATTTTCAGAGATGTAGTAATGTGTTTACTATAGTAATTTTGAGAAGTTACATTGCATTGTGATCACTTTTCTTGTAGGAAGGCTCCAGCTTTGACCAGTTCCATTGAGTTATGCGCTGTACTTAGACACAATCAATACCTGGAAAAGTTTCCAGGCTACATGAACAAGACAAGCAGGGAGTCCTGTGCACATTCTACTGACTGAATGTAGAGACATCAGGGCTGAATGTAGAATTGAAATCTAAAGTCCTGGCTATCCGGCCACCCTCGCTCATTCAATCAGGGGCAAAACCTGCATTTGCACCAGACACCTACACTTGTGTTTTTCAGGTGAATGAGAACTGAACTCACTGAGTAGGGGAGAGTTTGGCAAACAGTAGCTGTTGCAAATAATTTGCAATTTACATGCTGCATATTCCCATTCTGTTTAGAGAAAGCCAAAGAAATTAAAATCTGGACTTCTAATAATACCTTTGTTTTTTCAATGGCAGACAGAATAAGTAACTTGGTCAGTGCCTCCTGTATGCACCAGCTTTGTCTCTAAACTGAGTTGCCTTTAATAGATGTAGACTCTTAGTGCAGATGGTAGGGCACTTCAAAGTCCCAGATAACAATTTTGTTTTACTTCCTCACAAGTGCAGGAAGCACTGCCAGAAGTCAAAAACCTCTGCCTAACAGGTCCTAAATTGTGCTCATCTTTATGCCCTTCAGACTCTTCTGGGCCTAGAACAGGTTTGTTCTTGAAGGGCTGATAAACATAACCAGACTAATTCCAATCATCACATGGCACACTGAAGGCCATCTCTAGCCCAAAGCAGAGTTTCCATTTGGAAATAGAACATGATTTTGAACTAGGAACCCAGAAGCAGAAGGATTTTAATTTCTATTGTTCTTAGCCTTTCATTGGTCTTCAATTAGTTTTACTGTCAAGCGGAAAAAGAGATTATAGTAAAGTATAAAGCAAAATGTCAAATTTTATTGCCTACCAGGTTTTGTTGTTGTAATGGGAGCTGATCAAATTGGTAATGGGTAGAAGCCTTGTGTTCATAGTCACTAGAGAGATAAAAATATTGGTGAACTTTGTGTTCTGCCTAAAAAATCACTCTGGGCTATGTGGCTACTATTTCATGCTCCTCTGTAGAAATAAAACTTTTTTCCTAAACTGTTGAAGCAACAGAAGTATTCTCCTCTTCCATGGGGAAAAAAGTTAGAAAAATTCTATCACTTTGTTGACAGCAAATCTTAAGTATTTAATAAGTTGTACATATTTCCCTTGCATTATATTTAAGGAAATAATCCAACTCCTTGGGCTTGCATGAATTTGCAGTTAAAAACAGTGATTCTGTTATTCTCTACTGAAGATAAGTGAAAAATCATTAGTGGAAACATGACACAATGAAATGTCATGTCAAATTTCAAATATGAAATCAGAGAAAGTGCAATTTTTCCAGCAGATATTTTCCATCTAGATTTTTCGGGGAAGACAGTTTTGGCTGACTTTAAGATGAATTTCTGGTTCTGTTTTAAATGACTTTTTATCTATTATTCCTCTCCTCCCCATAATCTGCGAGAACAGCTCTATGTACACGTGAATTCTCCTGGTATTTTAATGGGACGTTTCTCCAGTGGGATATTCAAAGGCTCTCATTTAGCATCGGACGTTTAACATCCTTTGGAGCAGAGTGAACCAATGACTTAATTAACTTCCACTTGGGCAGTTATCTGCTCTGGGAACCTGCAGGAAGTATTGCTCTGTTTGAGGGTGACAAATGAACATACATGAGGTACCACACGCCACCCAGTGGGAGATCTGACAAGAAACATAATTTATTTCATTAGTGGTGCCAAAATGGGCTTTCAAACTGAAAACCTAAATATGTAGCAGTGTCTTAGGAGAAGAGGAAACAGCATGGGCTTTGCCTGAAATAATTGATTGTGTACAGTTCACAACATATATTTCCATGGGAAAGTTTAAGCTCTGTGTCAGTCTTCATCCATCATACCATAGTATGTTAGGTGTCAACGTAAGTGGTGGATAAAATAAACAGTCGTAAATACTTTTGGATTTGGTAATACTTATCAATTACATTATGAAAAGTAGAAAGAAAATAACTAGCCTTGATTGAGAATTAACTTTGGGGTTTTAGAACATATTTATAATTGCTCTGAGTATTGTAGATTTCAAAACATGGCTACAGTCTCAAAGATCCTTGGCTTTCTTCAGATTTATTGTAATTTATAGAGTAAAAGTTAGTGGCAGCCTCTAATTACCCACAGAACCAAAGTTTCCTGAGTGAAAACTTGAGATCAAAGGGCATGAATAATAGCCTTAAAGGCATCTCCCCTTACACAGGCTACTCTTAGCCCCTCTGCTGTCCTTTGGTATAAATTAAGCACCTTAGGATGAATAAAACATGAAGCACAGAAGGTTTAGATTTCACAGAAGATGAATGGTTGGATTATTGATGGGAAAAGGAGCATGGGAAAGTATAAACCACGTAGATGTAAAAATTTTAAACTCTGTAAGCAATCACTTTTGCTTTAGTAATTTTTTTTTAATTTATTTTTCGTCATTTTGTTCAAATCCTTTCTGTTGATAAGGCAGCGGGGTTGTTCTGTGTCACTGAGCTGCACTTTTAAGCAAGCTCAGAAGCCTTTCACAGTTCATTCTGTTGATTTCAGTGGGCATATGACCAGGCCATAAAACCACAAGAGCAATCACTGGTTGTTAAAAACCATACAAGCACTTACATTCAATTATAATGAAAAAGGTGCATACCTCTTGTGTCTCATGAAACTCTGACTTGAAGGCTGTTTGATTCCTCTCATATATAGCATGAATTCAGTTCCTTCCTGATGTAAAGTTCATTGCCTTTCACCAGTGTTACACGTGCTGAATTTAATTCATTTCATATTCCATCCTGGTATAAATGTGTGTAACCATAGAAATTAGGGAAGTAGGCTCAAAAGCCTTTCTAATGTAGATGTTTACTTGTAGACAAAGATTTTCCAGGATGAATTGGTACATGAAGCAAAAGCTGTGTTTATTTTGAACAAAAATCTGTATTTGCTTTCTATGAAGAATGTTTTCTTTGAAGGAAAAAAAAGGTATAAAAAGAAAAATCAGTGACTGTTTTGGGAAATGGTAAAATAAAATGTTTCTCCATGAGCTGTGAAAATGGCTGACTCTTGATCTTGACCTTAATTTGTTAAGAATCAAAACCTTAACTTTCTGAAATTTGGGCATTTGAAATTATTTCTTTTGTGTTAACCTGTATTGAAAGCAATCAATGAAAGCAGTCAAATGCTCAAATTACCTTCCTTTGTAAACCAGAGAGATGTATATTGTCATCAAATCTCACTCCATCCTATGGCCCAGGTATCAGGGCAGTCAAACAAACCCAGGGAAAGGGGCTCTCACACTCCTTATGCTTGATGAACATGAGGGCTTTGAACAAAGCTCATCCCATTTCCAGGAAGTTGAGTCAGGTTTTGTCTCTCCTCTTAAGGCTGTTCCACTTCTTTGAATACAATTAAAAATTCACTGGACTGGCAAGGGAACCCAGGTGCCTCACATCCCCTGGGATGGGTCTAACCACTGTCTTATACAGTCATTTTCATGCTGTCTTGCTGGCTCAATAAATATTGAAGTATTTTATGTAAAACGAAAAACTCTCTGTATGAGCAATGGAGAAAAAAAGCATTCAAAGCCTACTGCAGATTGTGATGATTGCAGCAGCCTTGGAGAAGGGGAGACTCCTGCCTTTAACCCTTGCCTTGAAATAGGAAAAAAGAGGTTTGAATCTCTCCCTCCACATGTAGGAGTGTGCTTATTTCAGAAACTGGATAAAAAATAGAAATGTAAACAAAAATGTGTACTGCAAAGATCTCATGCTACCTCTCTGGCTTTCCTGATTTCAAATGCAGGAAAAAATACCATTTAGAAAATTGTAATGGCAAGGTTGGAGATGTGGGTTTTTTTGTTTGGGGCATGCTGGAATTTGGCACAAAATTTTTGTTTGGTACAGTTTAGGCAAAAAGTCTTAGAGCAACCTAAGTAACACTTCTTCATATTTGTATTTGTTTTTCTTTTAAGAAAATAAATACATAATCAACTAAAGAATTGAAGCAAGAACATCTCAATGATTTTTCTAAGCTTTTTAAATTTTTTTTCTCAGGTCCATTTATTTGAAGGAAGAGCTGTGAGTCAAAGTTTTTTTTATTATAGCCAAAAAAATGGTGTTTATTCCCCTGTGAAGTATGACATGGAAAAATACCATTTTTCAAGTAGTTTTAATCTTATCTTTGAATAGGTGTAGTTGTGCTTAAACTGTCAGGTTTCAGGAAAACTTTGAGCTCCCAAGGCTGATCCAAAGCCCTCTGACTAGGTGACAGTCTTTCTGTTGACTTAAGCTGCCTATAAAGGGGATGCTATCTGAGGTAAAACCTATGGCCTGAGAATCTGTGCCTGTGTAATCTCGTTTATTAAGACAGAGGTTTACAGGAAGGGAGATACCTCAAAGTTATCTTAATGTTGCAGAAATTTGATTAATTATGCTTTTGAAGTAAGGATATTTTTATATATTGTGTGTTTTGTTTGGTTCTGGTTTTTTTTCATGCTGTGTTATGGATATAACATAATGATGGTGAGGACACTGTAGAGGCCAATGAATTCCAATCAATGTGAAGGCTCAAAAACTCTCAGCAGCCAAAGAGCTCTGGCAAACAAAGCCATTTTATAATGCATCAGCACAGACTTTACATTGCCCTGAGGAATAGAAAGGGTAGTTGGTTTAGGCAATCACGAAAAAATAAATCTCGAGGAGCAAATATTCTCACTTACAAGAGTTTTCTGACAACAAGGCCATTTCTGACGGGAAGGGAGTTCACAGGTCATTCTTATTAAGTGCTTGACTGATTTATTTTAACGCCGCTCTCCCTTCTGCTGGAGCTGGGAGAACTGAGGTGTATTTTTCCTCCAGAAAAGCCTGCTAATGCTGTGCTGGGCTGCCGAGTGGAAAGGGTGAGCACTGCTATCCCATCGTATCAATTGCAGCGTGCTTCCATTAATTCAGCCAAAATGCTCCAGAAGGGAGAATTCTCCAGCTTCAATCCGTTCCCTTACTGCCCTTCCCTGACCTCTAGAGTTTGCCAAGTGCCCTTTTGGGAACAGTTAGATGGTTGTTGTGCTTGTCCTGGCAAACTGGATAACCTGTTCTCTCTACCCACTTCTCTTTCCTACAATATTTATTTAGGGAATAAGGAACAGCCCAATTCTGCCTCTAGAAGATGGTATTTTTAAATTTGCCTTTAAAGCATTTGTGATGTTTCTCAAAGCCAGACTGTACTGAATATTAAAAACATCATATAGGGTAATATTCCTCACTCATATTATAAACTATATCTTTTGGGACTCCAGCTTTGCTTTTAATTACATCATTACCCTAATTATCTTATTAACATCCATCCCTATATGGAAGAACAAAATAAAGGCTTTTTTCTTTGCCCCTGCAGCAGGCTGATGATCAAATATTCGGAAACTATTACACTAATCATAACCATTTCACTGTTAGCTTCCCCTTTGCCCATCTGTTTGCTCATATCCACTTGTCTCCTGCCATACCCTCAGACTGGCTGCTCTCTGAAGCAGGGTGTCCCACGGGGCTTTGCACAGGGCTTGTTCCTGATCGGGGTATGTGGGTGGTGGAACTGTTATAGTGATAGATTTGTTTTCCAGATTATCAGTAACATAATTGCATTATATTAAGTTGTAATATTTTTGCCAATACATTTTCTTGCCTTATAATCTTGGAGTACTGTGTAGCATCTCAAGACAATTGGGACCAGCAATTTATTTATTAATTAAACAGATTGATAAATAGCAACTGAAGCAGTTTGGGTGCAATAAAGGCAAATGTTCCATCCTTTAATGATAGACAATCATGAGTTCAACACACTTTGCAGAAGTGAGATAGGAAACACTGAAAAGAGAATTTGATTATGTGTTGTCACTCCAATTCATTCTTCTCACTTCTCACAATTAGTTTAGGCCCTTCATCTATTCATGACATCCATGCAACACTTCTACGCTCGTTGTTTATCACCTCCCTCTTTCATTCCTCCTTTGCAAACAGGACATTTTTTACAATATTGCTTCAGAGGAAGTTATAGATCAGACTAGACAGTCACACTTTTTTTTCCTTTCATTTATAGTAAAAAGAAATATGAATTGAAACCCATGTTCATCAAAGAGAGCATTGGATCGAGAACACTGGATGCTGGTTGCAGTAGTAAAGGAGTACAAGCTGAAAATATGATACAGCTGTGCTGATAGCTTTGTGATTATTTTGAAAAGCTGGATATCTG
>VYZT01030884.1:117993-168166 GCA_013400735.1 Pomatostomus ruficeps | reverse complement strand
CAGCAACCAAGCCCCATACAGCCTCTCTCTCACTCTTCCACCAGCAGAATCAAGGAGAGAATCAGAAGGGTAAAAGCAAGAAAACTCCTGAGTTGAGATAGTTTAGAAGGGAAAGCAAAAGCCATGCACACAAGCAAAGCAAACCAAGGAATTAATTCCCTGCTTCTCATGGGCAGGCAGGTGTTCTGTCATCTCNCTTCTCATGGGCAGGCAGGTGTTCTGTCATCTCCAGGTGAGCAGGGCCCCATCCGGTCATTATTTGGGAAGACAAATGCCATCACTCCAAACATCCCCCCTTCCTCCTTCTTTCCCCACTTTATATACTGAGTACGATGCCATATGGCCTGGAATATCCCTTTGGTCAGTTTGGGTCAACTGTCCTGGCTATGTCTCCTCCCAGGTTCCCAGGGACCCCCTACTTACTTGTTAAGTATTCTTCTAAGTTTTGCTAGTTAGTGAACTAGCAAACTGCCCTCATAGGAAAGGAATGATCAGACATGAATAAAAATGTTTCACCGTAACCCATGATATGGGTTTGAATGCTGCGTAGGTTCTACTTGTATGTGATCAAAATTTAATTTGACCAGGAAACAGCCTAACAACTGCACTAGGCTGTCTATTGTACCATTAGTAGCTACTGATGCCACAACACTCATGCCACACAGTAGTGGCACAGCCCGGTGGGGTCAGCCTCAGTACATGTCTTCTTGCTGCCCGAGGCATGCTGCTGACTCCAGGATCTTTTTGGTTCCTTATGTATTTTGGCTCGCAGACCATCAGTGGACTGTGGTGCTTCAAAATGTATGAACACAAAGTAGTGTGCAGAATTAGCAGATTTTCTGACATTCTAGTGTTCTTGCTCTAATTTCCTTAAAAAAGACATAAAAGGAGTGGTTTCTTGATTCTCGATAAAGGCACTGAAATCATTCCTTCCTCACCTGAAGAGAAATCCACAGTGTTGAAGTATGCATAACATACTTTTTTTTGTTTGAAGAGCCTCGTTCAGAAGCTTACAGTCCTTAACCATATATTTGTGCTGATCAATGGACTGCAGAGGACTGTGAAGCTGTATCTATGCCTTCACAACAAAATCTAGAACGATTTCTTGCCTTTTGACTTTTGACATTGTTATTCCTGGGAAACTCAGTAACAAGCTCACAGCTCCTGTGCTGTGTAAGGAGAGGGCTAGCTTAGCATTTAGGTTCCAGCTTGTCTCAGTAAGCAATTCTGTGCCTTAAAATGAGAAGGTACCAAGGAAATGATGGAAAAGATAGGCTGTGTGGGGTGACAGGCAAACCTTTTGCAGAGAACAGTGCCTGGTGGGTTACATGAGAAATAGCTTCTCTCTCTTCATTGCTGTCATTCCATGAACCCTGAGCTACCTGCAAGGGAGGGGTGTCACTCTCAGCCTCTTCCTGTAATTAAACAGCAGAAAGTAACAGCTCTAACTCAATTAGATGTGAACTGTAAAGCTGCTGGGGGCTTTTGGAGGAAATATGTTTATCTGAAACTTTTGGAACTCTAATCCCCCAGTTACTGCTTTTCCATGTCCTGTTGAGGGACAGAGGGAGCTCAGCCAACAAAAGGCATTTCCAAAAATCCCATTTGTGCACATCTCCCATGGCTGTGGGAAATTTAACTTCAGCGATATTATCAAGGGCATTTCATATTGTTTCACTCATCTTAAAACTGCAGGTGTGTCCGCCCTCAGCCCTTATACCCCAGCTCTTTGAAGATTGTACTTTCAAGTATGCATGGTACTGGTATCACCTGAGAGAAACAAATGTTGGGGATTGAATTCAGAAAGAGGGTTTAATGCCGTGCAAGCTGGCAGGGTCTGTCTGTTGCAGGAACCCTCCTCTCTTGCAATGCAGTGAAAGTGGAGGTTGTCACAAATGCTGTGAAAACCCTTTGATACATAGTCTGCCAAAGCCCTAACCCTTAGGCTGTGCTAACAGTGCTATGCTTTCACCCACCAGCTTAAATAATCAGCAGCCTCTGAAAATTTTTGTATTTATGGAAATCTGCTGGTACAAGATAACAGGGCGAGAGGGGCTGATGGTGAAGATAACTGCTTGTGATTCTGCAGGAATATCTCTTCCACAATGTCAGTCATGAACCCTCACTGTACCCTGCCCTAGGTAAATAGATTGACTGTACGGGGTTTTTTTGGGTTTTTTTTTTTGTTACAGCAGCGTTTGCAGAATTTCTTACTCAGTAAATAACAAAGTTATACCAGGCTTTCTTATCCAGAAAGAGCTTTGCAAAAGCAAGCACAGCAGAGTTTTGGAGAGGAGCGCTGTCTCAAAGACAGGATGATATTTCAGGTTTTAATTCTGCTTATGTTCAGACGAGGTGGGGTGACAGCATAACAGAACTGTAGCCATGACACAGCTGAAATAGTTACTGGTCTCTCATCTCAGCTCTATGATGCTTGAGGTGTTACTTCAGAAAAGCCCATCCTCAGGTCTGTACCAGTAAGCAGTAGGCTTACTTCTGAAGGGGGCTCTGGCTTGTACTCTTATTTCATAGATCTAGAAGCTGAGGTACAAAGCAAAGAAAATGAGTCTTTGGCCAGAAAGTTGGGTGTAAATCTCTAATGAAAAGTCCCAGATCTTGCAGCCAGGCTTAAGAGTACTTGTTACCCTTTGTTTGGCTTTTGATGGGTTTTGGTGGACAAGAGAACAGCATGCTGCACTTTGGTGTATTTGTTATAAAGAATATTATGTATTATAGTAATTGTTTCATTACATTCAAGGACTGACTTTTAAGATTTTGAGCTTTCAATAGAATATATCACTCAGAAAACTGTGCTTGCTTTTCCTCTTATCTAATTTGCCTGCAGCAACAGATCAAGTGAGCATCGGTGATTCTTTATCTACATAGATTTTGTTTTTTATCTTTTCCTATTAATTGCTTTTCTTTCCCCTCTGTCTTCAATAATGAAATTTTAATGAAAAACAACAGAACTAGAAAGTACTCCCTCAGTCAGATACAGCAATCATTTGAAGGTGTTATAAATTTATGTCTTACACATAAACAAAATAGCTGTATCAGCGCCTGTGGTGTGCCACATCTTTGAATGCATTTTCAGGCTTGGCAGCATTGGAGCTCAGATTTGCCCTCTTGGAGCAGAGCTGGAGAAACATTCTATCAATCCTCTTTTATAGGCAATGAATGAAATGCTGAATATATGTAAGTTTATAATTTACTCAGTGGTGTTGTCTTAAGGGTCTTCAGAAATAATTGAGCCATGTCCAGTCTGGCCTGAGAGTTTTGGAAGCTTAGTTTCCTGCTAAAAGACTAGAGCAGCCTAGGAAGTGGGAGTTGCTGTAAGAGGCATGCTTCAGTATCAGTTATTTACATAGACTTGCTCATTCCTTCCTGGTGCTAGAACTGCATGACTGAAGAGCTCTTGTTTAAGTCTAAATGATACCCTTCAGAGTCTTTCAGATAGGCTATTATTCATCTGGTTGCTAAAAAAAAAGTTGCAGAAAACCCCTGTTGAAATTCAGTAGATCTCCCTCAGCTGCTTTTAATATTTGTAGCCATAGCTTTTGGGCATCTCAGTCTTTAGCAAGCTCATCTGTGTGTGGGTGTTGTGACAAAAAGAAATGCTGCTATTTCTGCGTTATGGGTGAAAAATAAAAATAATCACACAGGGTTTGTGTTCCTGAGGAGGGCAGCTTGGTCCTCCCAAGCTGTGGGGCCTTTGTTCCGTCCCCTTATGTTCCCGTGGCCATAATTCTGCTGTCCAGGCTCTGAAGCAGCTGTTTTCTATCTTAGATTAACTCTGTTTATGGCACACTGACCTACTGTGTGAAGTCAGCTGTGTTTTTTACAGGGCCTTAAATCCTAGAGCTGCTGATACTCTTTTTCAGGATTCAAATACCCATAATCCTTCTTTTACTTCCATTTCTAAATAAAATAAACTGAATTCAACAAAGGGTGCTTCAATTTTGACTGAAAACCACCAGCATTAGGAACAAGTGGGTGTAATGTGTAATAACTACAGCAATTCAAATGTCATTTACTAACTGTTCTTTACAGATAAGCTTGAGGCTGGGACTTACTGAAACCCTTGCCTATTTTTGCAGAAGCCTTGCAGCTGCATAATTTTCTTCAGTTCTTTTTAACTGTGCAATCCCTAAAATGTTGTTTCTTGGCCACAAGTGTTGCCCTACTGGGTTAGCTCAGATGCCCTTTAGACTCAGTAACCAGCTTTAGGTGGTGTGGATATCAGGTGCCATGGAAAGGCTATTAGAGCATGGCATTCGTATGAAGGTACTTCTTTCAATAAACTCCTAATCTCCAGAGATCAGTAATCTAGAAATTTATTGAATTCTAAAAGTAAAAATTTAATAAGACTTAATGCATTACTTTTTTTTCTAAGAGGATTTTTTGGTCACTTTTTGACCCAGTATGTATTTATTACTTGCAACAGCTGTGGGAAGGATTTTCCCTGCTTAAGTATGTATTACCCAGTGAAATACCTTCTCTGTGCTCAGTCTCCTGTCTCAATAGGTTTGTTTGATGGCTTATTTCAGCTTTAAATATTTGGGTAATTTTGTAGGCTAAGGCTTTCTTGTCTGCACTGAACATAAGAGACTCAACTGTGGCCCGGGATTGAGACAAAAAGGGACATACAGAAAGGGACATACAACTCTTGGATGGCAGTTGGATTGAGCTGTATGTAAAACAGTTGTTGCAGGCTTTTGTACAGTTTGAAAGCAGAACAGTGATGGATACTTCTGTGTGGAGAGGGTTTCAGAAGATCAGTAGATGAGCAAATGTGATTCTTGTGAAAGGATTGTTAGGCTGAGTGTGTTTTCTCCATCTCCTTCACACTCAGAAAGATTTGGTGTCATCTCCTTTTGCCTTGACCCATGTAAAGGTGTGTGGTTTCACATGCCTTCAAGTGCAAGAGCTGCCAGAGAAACAGACTGCTAGATAACGTGACATTTCCTAGCAGAGAAGCTCCGGATACTGGGAGTATGACTGCCCTTTTCATTTGAATTTCTCCTTGCTTACTCCATGAGCACATACATACACTGCTGCATGACTCTCAGCTAGTCCCTCTTGCATGTCCTTAGCCTGGGAGTCGGAAATTCCTAGATGTTCAGACGGCAGAAGACAGCGCTCTCTGCTGCCTGCATGCTGTAAGCCATCCTGGTGGAAAGAAGAGGCTGCCTGAGGGGTTAGGACAGACTCTTCAGCACAAGCTGAGGTACCCTGGAAGAGGATATGCTTCAGCAGCCCTGGCCTATGCTCTGTAGGGCACAGGCTGAGCTTAGACTTGGATTTTAGGCTGTTGATTGCAACAGAGCAACTATTATTTCTTATTCAGCCTTCTAGGGAGTAAATATTTGGTTCAGATCACTTTGCAATTTGAACAGGGAACAGAATGAAGCATGAAGAAAGGCTAATGAAAGACCGAATGTCATTTAGAAGTCATCTGTATGTAGCATGGATTATAAGTTAATAAAGCAAAGGCCTGAATGTAATTAAGTACAGACACATTTTAAGCTATGCAAGTCAATGCACTTTGCATTGAGGTGCCAGAGCCACGTGGACTCTGGAAGTCCCTGTTGCCCTCACACCCTGCACAGCACCTTTAGGGCAGCAGCTGGGATGGTCCAAGGGTGGCTCACCAGGGAAAGCAGTGATTTGCCACCGTGGATGAGAAGGACATAGTGTCCAGAGGCTTCTCTGGGGCTGGTGGCTGTGTTGGCTGCAGTGCCGCCTGCCCAGGCACTTTGTGGTTTCCTACAGCAGAGGGTAGTGTTACCTGTGTCTGGAAACAGAGGCTGCTTCAGAGTGACAGCTCTATTCAGCTTGCTTATTTCAAGCTGATGTGGAGTTGTTAACTATTTATGGCAGATGTATATATGCTTCTTTACTGCTCTTCTGAAAATATTTTTTCTGTGAAGGAGATACACAACCCATTAGCTCTTTAACTCTGTACCACAGTGCTGATATTTAGCTTGTCAAGCTTCCCAGACTGCTGTTTTCTGAGAGCATTCCTACAGCATATCACCTGTAGTAGCTTCCTCTGGTAGCATTTAGTCCTACTGCTTTATTTTGGGTAGAATTTTATTTTTTCAAATGTCACATGTTTTACAGAAATACATTTCCTCTGATGACTGCCTTCCACATGCTTGAGATCAAATTTGCAGTATAATCTAATTAAAGACAATGATGTAACTACTGTTCCCAGTTGCTCAGCACCCCTAGTAGGTGATTCTGGGATCTCCATCCTGGAAGGGAGCTGTGGACAGGAGTCCTCCACCCCACATGTGCCCCGGGTCCTGAAGCCTCTGGGCAGTGCCGCAAAGACAGAGGCCAGCTGATGGTGCGGTGCCCCAGGTGATGTATTGTTTGACTTGGTAGAGAAGTGTTGGTAGTTGGTTTTTGAGGAAACAGTGATGGCTCCCAGCCAGCTAAAGGCTGAAGTCCTTGAGCCAAGGTGTGTGCCACATCCCTTGGGCCTCCTGTATGCCTCTAGCATCAGCCATGTCCTTATTGGGCTAATAGGGTGTTGTGGTTTGACACGGCTGGATGCCAGGCACCCACAAAAGCTGCTCACTCACCCTCCCCTGCAGCTGGACAGAGGGGAGAAAATGTAATGAAGGGTTCATGAGTTTGAGATAAGGACTGTGAGAGATTGCTCACTAAATACCATCAAGGGCAAAACAGTCTCAACTTAGAGATCTAAAGTAAATTTATTGCTAACAAAATCAGAGCAGGATAATGAGAAGCAAAACAAGCCCTTAAACGTTTATTTTCCTAAAGCAAATACTACAGACAGCCCTATAGTATTGAATTTTTACCATAGGGAGCAGCTGAGCCTGCTCTGCATAAACCTCGGCTCCTCAGGCAATGAGCTACTCTGTTACAGCTGGAGACAGTGGTAGCTCCTGGCTCCTTGATAAGTGTAGGCATCCAGGGGAATATTGCAACCACAGTCTCTGTGTGTTTCTAGAGCGTAAAAATTGTCTGAACAACAAAGTCTGTGTAAGATTGCTGGTGGAAAATCTTCAAGGTTCCCTTCTGCCAGAGCAGCAGGGAGAAGATTGTCCTACTTGTGCAAGAAAGCAGCAATACGCCTAACTGGATTCAGATTCCTGTTGACTTGTGCCTGTGCTTTGCTCCTTGGATGATTTGCTTATCACTTTCTGCATTTGTTTTATTTTTCCCTCACTTCTGACAGTTTAGGCATGGTGCAAAAGAGGAATTTGTCAACTGAAAAGTGAGAAAACACAATTTTCATCTGCAAAGTTTGGAGCAAAATTGGTAATTATTGCCAGGAGAGGTCAAAAAGTTCCTCTGAAAGGCTAAACAACCCAGCTGCCCAGAGGAGGAGGCCCTAGAAAAACATGCTTCTTCCCCAGGATGTCCCTGTCTGCTGTCCTAGATGACTTTCATCTGCTTCTTAATTGCACCTGCCTGTGGTCTGGCATGTAGCTGCCAAGCAGGATATTTTTTCTAATTAATTTCTCACTTAGCACTTCATGAATATATAATTTCTTCCATTTGGCTCCAGCAGTTATCCTCTATGGTTCTGCTGTAATGAAGAGGAATGCCAGGTACCAGAGTTGTGCTCCTTTCATCATGAAGGCATAAACAAATGAACTCAAGAATGGGAAGGAAGAGTCATGCATTGCATGGTGAGAAGGCACAGTTTGCCATCATCTATACATCATTTCCACAGCTTTCTCCAGTCTTGCATTCCTTGAAATTCAGGTTTCCTCTTTCTTTGTATAAGGTTCTGCTTGTGGTTCTGTTTGGCTAGGATACTGATGAAACTCAGAATCTGTGTTAATAATTGGGTTCATTGAAATTCATTAACTTTTCAACTGAACAACAGAGTAATTTCCACCAATTTTTGCTGACTTTTATGTTGGGTCAGGAAGTCCCCTTTTGTCATGCAGAACTCATTAATTTCAGTGAAATTTCGTTTTGAAGTTTTGTATTCGTTCACACCCATAATAGGAAACAGAAAGTACAAAGTCGATACCAATTAAAACCACTAAAAGCTTCTTGCTGTGTAAGTGTGTATGGTGATATCCTTTGGCGGGCTGTGTCCCGGTAGCAAGGAGAAATGTCTGCTCTTGCTGCAGTAACTCAGCTGTTTTCGAGAGGGTCACATCAATGTCCTCTTTGTGTAAATTTGGTTATTCATATCCAAGTTTCTGGTTTATGTTCATTTGAACCTAAAGATATAGACTGAGTTTTCCAAACCTCATGTGTGTAAGTGTAATCTACAAATTACAAGACAGTGAAGTCACATACTGCTCACATGAACCTGAGAGAGCTAGACAGAGTATGAGCTGTGGTGTCTGCTTGCTAAGTTGGAAATATGCTGAGGAAATCATGACCTGAGAGGTTTAGAGCCACGTGAAGGGTTTGAAGCCATACTCCTTTTTAAATAAACAGTATAAACTCTCTTAACTTTAAGAAACTCTATAGCACATAAGCAGTAGCGACACCAGCAGCACTGTCCTGTGGTCATGCTTTTAGTCCTAATACTCTCACTCTTTCTAACAAGCCTAGTTGCACATCTTTACCTTCCCACTGTAGCTTGTATTTGACTCAGTGTTTCAGTAGGAACTGTCCTTATGTTTTATTTTTTATTTCACCGGTTTATCTGGTTTTTTTATTCAGATGTCAACAAGATTTTCAAGTTGAGCTGCAAGCACTGATATTTAATTCATAGAGTTCTGTCAAATAATGTTGTATTATGTCTGCTGAGAGCACCAAGGCATCATCTCAGCTCTTGTTTTCTCAGACTGTTGACAGCCATCCCCCTGGCTGTCCCTGTGCACCTGTGAGCTGGTCTCCTCTGCATGTGCTACTGGTGGACTCAATTTTTTTTTAATGGTTATTTCCGTAGCTTTGGTACAGAGTTTTTGAAATGCTGGAAATTATTTGGGGCTTTGCTTTTGCTGTATCTTTTGCAATACTTCCTTTTGCAT
This sequence comes from Pomatostomus ruficeps, assembly GCA_013400735.1. NCBI lineage: Eukaryota > Metazoa > Chordata > Aves > Passeriformes > Timaliidae > Pomatostomus > Pomatostomus ruficeps. Next base: position 159,191 of record VYZT01030884.1, on the reverse strand, counting down.
TACTCTTGCATTTTGACCTGTGAAATCCCTTCTGAATTCTTACAGTTATGATCTTCTGGTTTTCAGTTTGCTCTTAAAATGGTGAGACTAACCTAGTTTCACCTTACTTTCACTATAGCATTTCATTCAACATAATGATTTTTCGGAAAGCAAAACCAGCCTTGCTTGTAGACCTGTATTTGACAGTTATCTCCGAGCACAGTTGCTGTCTTATAAGAAAAGCTGCCAAAGTATAATGGTTTTCTTTTGTCTCGTTAACTTAAGAGCAACCAAAAATGCTTCAGCAGGCTCCCCTTCCTCCTGCAGGAGTATTCTGATCTCCCAACAAGGATATTCTGTATTGCAATATTCTTAAGACTTGCAAACCTAAGGCTAATAGCTTGCCCTCTCATCCTGGTTTACTTGAATGATATTTAGGAGATCAATTATCTTCAGGGCTTCAGGGCAACATTTAAGAAATATCACTGTTTTCTGTGTGTTTCCATTGTGCTCAAGTCCATTTGCTTTCTTGTGAATAAAAGGGCTCTATTTAAATCTTTCAGGATTTTGAAATTTCACCAGTGGTTTTTACTTATTTAGGACCTTTAATTGTTCTACTTCTTGTTTCTTTTTATTCAGAGTTAACTGTTACGGGGTTTTTTTCCCTCCCTCTGATCTTCACTTTTCAAAATTTTGTTGTGTGGTCCTATCTTTTCTTAATGCAGTGTCTGTTCCAATTTGAGACAGAAACAGAGGTGGGAGGTGATGCCTCAGTGCATGGATGTATCTGTGTTCCTGGCATCTCATATCCTTTTAACTAGATCTAGTAAAGTAAGCAAGGTAAGCATCTTAGTCATGCATAATTAAGTTGTCATATGTCAAGACAGACGTGTATGAAGGGAATGTTACAAAAATAAGTGAACTAAAGGACCCTTATCAGTGCTTCTTCCTTAGCAGAAGTGTGTAACTCCTTTAAAAAGAAGGGAACTTTTATCTGCCACAAAGCTCAAATTATTTTTGAGGTGAAGCTGGAAGGCTAGAGAACAAAAGTTGTTATGCAGGACTATAGACTTACCAAATAGTTTGATGATAGTTCATTGAGACTGTAAATGCTGACACTTGCAGTTCACCAGGGAAATACTACTTGATTCAGAATTCAGCTTAGAGCAGAATTCAGCTGTTCTCTGCAGAGGTGAAATGCTTTTCTGGCTCTGTGTGTGTGTTTGTGTCTTAGGAAGCTGCTTTCTCCTAAGGCAGACCTGCCTTTCTAACTGGCAAATCAGTTGCTTCTGTCCTGCTCATCCAAGCCCTCTCTAGATGCCAGCTATCACCCTGCTCTGCCCTTCATTACCACTGCTGATCTGGACATCCTTGTTCACACCCCAGGCAGCTCTGAGGGCCTCGCTGCCAGTTGCACAGCCTAAAGAAAGTTTGAGCCTCCACCTTTCCCACAGGGAAGAACACAGTCCAGGTGATCCTTATGGAATAACTGCATACTTAACCGTCCAGCAAGGTTTCAGCGGCACAGCAGGGACTGTCTTTTCTACTTTGAATAGTACAGCAAGACCTGAGGTATCACTGCTCTTCTTAGCAGATGGCTATCTGGGAGCACAGTGTCCTCCTGAATGTTGTCTTTTTGGTTTGGAGATTATAGCCATATCCTGAAAAGACTTAATGTTAAATACCAGCAATAGTTAGGGTTTATATGTTCTATCATTTGTTGTTCCTGCTTTATTTTCTGCTGTTTCTCTAACATGTTGTGCTATATCCCAAAATTAGTAATGAAAAAGCAATTTGTTAACCTTTAAGAGAAGTGGAGGTTACAGCCATGAGCAGTAGGGTAGTGACTGAGGTTGACCCTGCAGCAGCAGTCACACATTTTCCATATGGGATGGTTTGGGAACTATCCCAAGTCTATCTCCTGATAGAGATATGTAGTCTTGGCAGTCACTACACATAACAAATATTAAACTAGTCTAAATAGTAACAGTAAGTATGGATGGACGTGAGATTTTTCAGCTTGTTGAAAACTCAAACACGTACATGCAGGAAAACAATGAGCTATAAACATATTTGTTATAATTATGATCTCTTAGTGGGTAAGAGATCCATTTGCATGTAAGCAAGTGAAAAAATTGTCAGGCAATAAATATTTATTCAACTCTGGCCATAACAATGCTGAGTTTTTACTGCTCTGTGAGTTAGAAGTTCTTAACACGTTCAGCCTGCTTTGTTTGCTGCAGGGGGCTGTTGTTGAGGTGGTCTTATTTGAAGGAACAGGTTTCAGCATGGAAGCCCCTTTCACAGATATTTAGAAATCAGCTGGGATAGACTTATGCTCGTGTTCAATGAAGGCCAGATCTAATTTGAGTTAGATTTAATGGAGAGGTCAATCCAACTTTGTGGGAAGTGCCATGGAACTCTCCAGGCTGAATTCTTTTTCGAGAACTCCTCTTCCTACCCCTGATGTGCAGAGAAATCAGGAAGATCTTTTCCTAGCTTCCTTGTGGCCTCCACTGAATGTAAAACAGTATATAGAACTGTGGGAGAGGACTGGAAGTAAGAAGATGTTCTGAGTTTAAAAGAAAAAGATCTGAGAGGAGAGTGTCAGTAGAGGCAAGGAAGCTGCAGATTGAATGGCTTTGTTGAACTTAATTCCCTTCTCTTTAATAATTCCTTTCTCTTTAATAATTCCTGACTATTCTCAACATCTATTTGCATAAATAGTCCTTTTTTCCCCCAATATAGATTTGACTTTTCTGCAGAAAATTATAGAACACTGTCTTTTTGACAATTCTGTCTTCAGCCCTGTTACACCTTTATGTGCTCTCTGAGTTTAGCTGTTAGCCACCTTTACCAAGAATGTTTTAAATATAAATCTTGGTATGGGCCATTTCATCTGTGAAATGGCTGCCTCATTTTTCCTGTGGAATGTACAGGAGACACGGATACCAAAGTGATTCCTCACTTTGAGTTGTACTTGGATCGAAAGTCAGATTAATCATTTGTAATGGTGTCTTGCTGGAATTTCCATGGAAATTACTCCTCTGGAGTTAAGCTCCAGGGAGGTTCTGAAGTTGTGGATAAACATTGAATCCAAGCCAGCTTGGATCTGCATTTTTATTATGCTCACTGAGTTGGTTTACCAAGGTGGAAGCATGTTTCCTGGGACAGAGAAACTGCTGAGCCTGTCAGTAATATTTGTTCATTGTTCATAGCAAAGCCGCTGCCAGACTGCCAGTGATGTCCAGTCTCTGCAAGGAATTTGCCAGAAATTGGCCTGTTAGGGAGTGCTTGAATAGCTCACCAAGCCATCTGATGTGTAAGAGCACATAAACACAGGAATTAATTAACTGTAACTCCTCTCTACTAAGCATGTACCAGATGAGGTTTTTTTGAATGTTTATAACTTGAATGAAATCTACCTGGTTGCAAATTTATAATTCCCTTTAAAAGAGCACAGAGTTGTGAGGATACCTCAACTGAATAGATATATAAAGTTCTTAATGCTGTTGGTGGTGTAGTCTGGCCTGCCCCAGGCCATAGTGCAGCCTGAGTGGTTTTCTTAGTGATTACCAAAAAAACCATCTCCATGAGGTAGGGTGTCTTCTAGCCTGGTCATTCATACCTCAAATTTCATTTTTTTTTTCAATTTTTAGAGGAAGTGCTGGGCAAAATGTGAAGGCAAAATTCCCTTTGTCTTTGAAATCTTCAGTAATTAAGAGCAAAAGGATTTTAACAATCTTCCTTCTTTTTTTCTTTTGTAAAAAGGCTTGTTTAGCTCAGCTTTGACATTGGAAATAAACTCTCGCCTTTGATTAGAGAACAGATGTGGTGTTGCAAACTGGGCTTTGTCACTGACAGGAAAATGTTTGTGGGAGATGCCTTCTTGGTGCAATTCACACAAAGCTATCATCAAAGAAAAAGCTTGGGTTTTCAAGAAGCTTATTGCTTATGACAACCTAAGATTTGTTGCCTTTCATACCAAAAGTTGTGTTAGGGTTTACATTTGTAGCCACGTAGCTATGGGGCAGCTCTTCCACCCTGGGTTTGGATTATTAAGTGCACTGCTGCTACTGCCCGCTTTTAGGTGCTAGGCTGTCTGGACCTGGAGTACAGGGAGTTTCATCATTCATTGTGGAAATGAAGTGAAAAAGGCTGTCAAGCTCAACCCTGAACAGGTGGGAGCTGCTTTCTACCCTCCATAACATCAGATCATGACTTCACTTACTGATCAGTTCATGTCTACTAGTCTATTTGCTTCATCATTTCTAAAAGGTAACAAGCTGATTGATTTGAACTTGAGAGTGGGGCAGTTAGGAAAGGCAATATCCTGCTGGATTATTTTGAGTGGTCTTACCCCAAACTGGGAAACCTTAAAGGACTTACATTTGAAGAGGGGTCTAGATACATTACAACCCAGCCTACTTGAACGTGTGCCTTGTTACAGTCTAACTCATCCAAAATGAAAGCATTGATGAAATAGATTAAATTATTAGCAGTACATTTTTATTGTATTAAAAAATTGCTGGTGACAAATGACAGATCTTTGCTTTTACTTTGTCCTCCTGACAGAAATGGGAAATCTTTGTTTTTGGAATGATCACTGGGGTATTTCTGTAGTTTGTAGCGACCTTCTTTCTTCTATGAAATGCAGCATAAACTTTCATTGCGGCAAGAGCAAGGTCTATATCTGAGACAATACAGTGTAGACCATTCTTAGCATGTGGTAAATGAGGAGCCTGAGAATGGGCTTTTGTCTGTGTTGTGGAGCATATTTATCTGCTGGACGTTCTCTGCAGCTTTTATCCTCCCTGAGGTCATGACATCTCTTCTTGAATGCAGCTAATTACTCGCAAAATCTTCTGTTTCCTCTCACTAACACAGACGTCATCATTGTAAAGAAGAGAGACAGCTAAAAGGCTCTGGTGAACAGTGAAGACAATTCTGGAGATGCTTCTAGATTGTATCTTTTCTCCTTTTGTAGTCCAGGGGCTCTTGATAGATCACAGCACTATTTGTATGCATAAGTATTCATTATACTGGGCATATTTAACAAACTCAAATTCAAAATCTTCCAAAATTTTTATTTTCAGGTGAATAGTTTGAGTCCTCTGAGCATGCAGCAAAGGAAGAGAATTGCTGAAAAATGTTATTTTTATTGCTGAGGGCTCTGCTTGCAACCCAAAATGGAGTTTAAAAATTTGACACTTTTACTGCAGCAGTTTGCAGTGGGCATTTGTATGGCACAATTTAAAGGCAGGTGCCACACAGAGTGAGTGCAGTTTGACTCGCAGAACTATTTGCTCTGCTATCATATATTTTTTGCTCCCCAGGGGAACACACCAAAACTGGAGACACACTGAGATTTTTCAAAGACTAGAGCATGTTGTTAGAGGAAGAAGCTTATGCAAACCTGGGACATAAGTCTTCTCAGAGCTTTTGAACTAAATAAAATAATATTTTATTATAAATTACCAGTATAAAGTACCCTGGAAACAGTCCAGTGAAGAGGGTAGGGAGGCACAGTAACATATGCTCCTTATACTTCTGCAAATATTTATAACGTAAAATTGCTCATCTTCTCTTACATATGGGGAAAATGCCCAAAGTCTTATTTCAAGTGTTCTCTTGCCTTATTAATATTCACTAGGTACTTTAATATAACTTTGAGCTATGGCAGTTGTGGTGCATGGAGGGAAAGGCTGTAGTGACTCAGGTGCTGCCATAGATAACTGTAGGTTTCAACTGCAGATATTCCCTTTTCCATATTATATAGTATAAAATAGCTATGAATAGTTTTGCAGTTATTCTCATAATATTTTTAGAAATGACATTTTTCTGGGGTGGAAAAAGAAAGATTGATAGAAATAATTCTTAAGGGAATGGTTTTGTGCAGTGGAAAACAGTGTAAGTAGAATTGTCCAGGGTGGCTTTTTTATGACCAGGTTTCTAAGATTTTATGAGCAGTATAATTCAACTGTATAATTCTCATTTGCTAAAAATAATCTTTAAACGTGTATAGTGTCATAGGAGTGGTAGAGGACAGGGAATTAGAAGAAGGCAGTAAGAGACAGGTATGGAAGATACAAAGGCACGTGCTTATTTATGAGGCATGGTAGCAAAAATGGGAACGTAAATAGCTTTAACTGCATGCTGTAGAAGCAAGGTTGAAGATGAAAACAATTGGGAATGATTAAGTATCGGCAGAGTAGCAAATCCCCATGACAATCTGGACCTTTTTGGGTTCTGCTTATTGGTGCCCTGAATTTCCACACTGACAGCGAGCTAAGCAAAAAAGAGCCCTGCCAAAGTTGGAATTGAGGGGATGGAGGTTAGTCCCCTACCTCATTCCAGTAGGCTACTCTCTAAGTAGACTTTTGTTGGGAGAAAATATTATTCCATGTTCAAGTGATTGGTTATTCTCTTTCTTTGTGCAGCTTCACAGTCTAAACTTTCTTGCTCGGGAATCAAATTTCCCCAGGGTTCCCATTCTGTGTTGCAATGTTCGCTGTGTGGGAGTTAGACCTGTTAGAGCAATTTTATGTATAATCTGCTATTAGCAGTATTTGGGGCTTAAATGACAAATTGGTGATTTTGAATAATAACTTTGAAATCTGGGTGGGACCACAGAAATCACAGTGAAATGGCTTAACTCTGCTCTTACGTTCTTTGTATTTAGGTCCCTAAAGCAGATGTACTGAACCAGGGAACTCAAGGGGGTTTTAAACATATTCAGTGGTTTACGGGCTTTCTGCATGTCTGTGCATGCACCTTTGTGCACAAAGTCTTGCATATGAGATGCTGCTGCTGCAGAAATTCACACCAATTCAGGCTGTTATGGTGAGTGTGTAGTTTCCCAGTGAACTTCTTTAATTTACAATTGGGCAAAAATAGACATGTTTTCACAAAAGTCATCCTACACATAAGAGAACAGCTCCTCTTTTTGCAGGTCCTCTTATGACCAATTCAATTTTAAAAAACACCCTCTATATTAGATATTTTCACGTATGTTTCAGACCAAGATGCCAATGAAGTATGTTTTTGTACTTGCTATCAGGTATAGAATATCTACCTTTCTAAAATATAAGAACACTTTAGGATAATCCTATCTACCTGACTGGATACTCATGCATGTTAAAAGAGCTACTTTTGTGTTTGAATCCTCATTTTGGTAAATTAATAGTATTGCATTTGAAAACAGATTTATGTGATTATACTCTCAAAATACATTCTTATATATCCAGAAGTCTGCTGGTGAGATACCAGTGAACAGGTAATATTTAAATTGTTGCTGACGTCTGAGCTCTTCTGAATGCTTTTTCCCTGAGAAAGGAAGATAGGCAGTTACTGTCTGATTTAATGGGAAAATTTCTCTTCCAATCGCGTCACTCTCAGAACCGACATGGAGTCAGGATCTGGCGCAGCATTGCCACAGGGGAAAGGAATGGGAAGGGGGTGAGGAGAAATCTACTTTTAATTATGCAAGTTAACCTTGGACAAAATACCATTTCATAACCCCCATATGCATAAGCAGACATCAGGCAGGTTTTTTTCTCTGACTTGTGCACATTTATTCCCTTATGGTTTTGGGGTACCCTTCCCTGTCTCCAACTAATTATCATGTCAGTATGCTTTGGGATTAGAGTAATTCTTCCCTATTTCTTGTCCTTCCCTGTGAACTTGCTCACAGTGGGCACTGGTGGTCTTCAGCAGTGACTGGAAACACAGGGACCTGAGCTGCTGCCACTGGCATTAAGAACCATGGGGATCCAGCTCTTTCAAAAACAGCTGCATTTTTAGAAAGCTGAAAATAACCCCAAAGTTACTGAGATGTATTTAACTTTGCCCAGGATTTAGGCTACTGGGCTGGCAGTCCCCGTGCAAGTTTTGAAGGGGGGTGATAGCACCAAACTTGAAGTCACTGCTGCCATGCAGCTCCTACTGTACTTCAGTAAATTTCAAGTTATTTTGCCATCAGTGTGAAGCCCCTTAGGCAGTGAGTCTGTGTTTCCCAGATCTTCCTGCTCCTCTTTAAATTCTGCCAGCTTGACTTTTGCTTGGAAGTTCGTGTATCATCATCCATTTTCTTGGCAGGAATTGGAATGTTAAAAAGCCTTACTTATAAATCTAAGAATTTTATGCAAAAGTCTCCCAGGATTTGGTTTATAGCTTTGAATGTTTCTTCTGTGTAAAGCTGCACAAACTGAGTGTATAAATGAGTTTGTAGGATGAGAAACTGGACAGCATTCATAGATTCAACACAGAGCAGTGTCTACAGCTTTCCTTCTAGCATTAGTGGTGCAGTCAGACCCTACAGGGCTGAAAGCCAAAGCCACAGGAAAAATGAAAGCAAACTGCAAACTAGCATTCATTAACGACTGTTATTCTAGTGCACACGTAATATCCAAATGCCTGTGCATATATTTAAGAGAGTGCTATTGTTTCTTAGGAGAAGAATTAAATTCACTTGTTCTTGACTTTAATTGCTTCTGCAAAATTAAATTTGGGGTGGTGGCTTTGCAAGAGGAACATAACCTCACCTTTCATAAATTAAATCCTTGGACCTGTATAGAACCTATGGGAAATAATTATATCAACGTGTGTAAGTTTTTTTCCTCTCCTAACAGGAGGAGAAATCTCTGAAATTTAGACTGGTGGGATTTTACACTATTCCCTTAAAAAAGAAATAGCTAATTAAGTGAGAGAGAGATGATGTCTACAAGGCATGTCTTCCAACAAAACTGACATAAGTATGGGTCAAAATTACTATTCCTTGGTTGAAAATCCAGGCTAACTCCTTTCATGTCAGTGGATTTATGAGAGCAATGGTAAGATCAAGACGTGGCCAAATTTTCAAGTAGTGTCAATGTAGGAATTGAGTATTAACATTCAATTTAAGTACAGTGGTCTTAGTTCAGAAAGATATTCTTTTTTAATGTGATAGGCTTTGTAAGATCCCCTGGTTTTTAAAGCTAGTTGCATTATAAAATATTTATTCCTGATGTATCTTTACTTGCCTAGAGATATATAATTTTGCCTTTAGTGTGTTGATTTTCTGGAGCTAGAAAAATGTAATGTATATGGACAAACTGCATTTGTGTGCCCTGATCGCATGGAATGACATCTGTTTGCCCAGTTTTTATGTGCCAATTACTTTTGAGGATGTAGACTGGAAACCCAAATTATGAAAATGGACTACTTGAAATTAAAAATATCTCAAAGGAAGAACAGGTACATGCCAGTTTGTCTCATTTAATCTTTTGAGACAGTTGAGGGAGTTTGCTATGTGGCATTTGCTTGTGTTCTCGAACCAGGCTTTTGCCCCTCAAACCTTTGACAGGCTTTACAGGTTGTGCTCAGTCTGTTCAGCCCCTCTTTTGAGAGATTTGTTTTAGGATGGGCTAGGGGGCTGGATCTCTCTCACTCCTGAAAGTCCCTGGGATACTAGAAATGCTTAAAAACTCTTTCTAGAGGCCTGCAGAGAGTCTTTTGAAGTGTGTGGTAGAAGGTGGACTTTTATCTTGGGATTTCATGAGAATACAAGTTGTGGGACATGCTTTGAACCACAAAGGTTCATAAGAAGGATCAAAGCTATCAAGCAGGAATGTGTCCTTCAAGACAAAGGGCAGTTTCTGAGATGCAGTACAGGAGAATTTCATTCCTGTTCTTATCATAGGAAGAAAAAAAAAAAAGCCTATGCAAGTGTTTCCTTGCATACAAATACCAAGAAATTACTTTCTAACTAATTCTTCAGCCAATACCAAGGCCCCGCAGCCACATGTGTCTGGCTCATGTACCTGCTGGTTCATGCAGCAGGTCTGTGTCCAGGAATTGGATTCCTCTCGCTGTGGAATATATTGTTAGCCATGCTCCAGTCTTAAATGGGAATAATAACACCCTGCTGTAATTCCAATCTCATCCAATCTTGTGAGTCTTTCATAAGGACTCCTTTGGTCTTACTCTAGTTGGGAAGGTTGCTTTTATGCTCAATGTAGTATCATGTGGCAGAAAAAACCATGTAGTTCTTCAGTGCTATTTCTTCTTTCCTCTGAGGACACAGAGAGCTTTGTCTGCAAACATACTCTCTTTTTTTATGGTAGCATAGAAACTTTATAATGATTTATTATTTTTGCTTTATTTTTCAGAAACTGTAGGGACTATGATGCTTTCAATTCTTTATGTAATTTTTGTGAAGAAATTGTAAATATGATTTAATTTATTTTGGAATCCATGTATTCAAATGAAGCACCAATAAGATAACAGAATGATTAAGGAACTGAGATTCAATTGTTGTACACTGTTACAGCAAAAACTTTGTTGTTGTTCCTTGCAGATGAAGTAATGGAACTATGATTATATTGCAGAAAATAATTTTAAAAAAATTTAGATATCTTGAGGGACACAATTATTATTGACTGACTACATTTTATATCATAAGTGTTCCAAAAGGCTGAAAATGTAAATTATACATCCGTGAAGACAAAACTCATACTGGTATCAAAATCTTTATTTCACTGCTGATGTTATATTCTCTTTGAAGTTCCAAATTAGCAAAAAAAAAAAAAAAAACAAACCCCAAACCAAGCCAAAATCGTCTTTTAATGAAGTTTCTAAAAGATAGTGTAATACTGTTTAAATACCAGCTCTTAAAAACCAAAAGTCATCTGGGCTTTTTTTTCTTTTTTACTGTAACATTACTGGTGCTTAATACAATAACTGACATGGTCATACTCTGTGCTCCTGGAAATAGTGAGGGATGTGGCCCTGGGTTAGTTCTGTTTTCTTTGAAGTTCTAGTGTTCTAAATATTTCTCTTCCTATTAAAAATTAAAATACAAGGAAATATAGAAACAGTAGTTGCAGGGAGAAAAGTGTGAATATTTAACTAGAATACACAGAAGCAATCTTTACATCTGATTTTTCATTCAGAATATCCCAGCAACCTAAGAGGTCTTAGTTGTCTTATTTTTTCTGCATTTTCATTTTTCTCCCCAAATGTTCTTTCTGGCTGTGGTGTTTGTCACATCTCTTTCAGACTTGGAGGACTGATCTCTCTCTGTGGATATGTAAGCAGTGGCATTTGTAAGCAGTAATGTTCTCCCATCTCTCTGCTTGTTGAGGCATGTATTTTAAGGGATTGTGTGCTGTTCTCTTCTGTAGCTCTGGTGAGTAATTTTTGAAGCTTTGATTCAAACCCATGGACCTCATGAAGTGAAGTTGCACCATTTCATATCAGTGTCATTGCTGATTTAAACTTTTCTTTATGTGACTCTCAGAAATTTAGCCCACTATGTATTCCTGAAAAAAAAATAAATAAAAGAAAGGGAGATGTGCAAATAACAGAGAGCAGGCAGGCTCGCCTGGTTACGGCTGGGTGAATAGTGAAACCCGGCCCCTGGCTGGTGTACGAGGCAGCCCCCAGCAGGGACCGGTGGGGTTGTTGGACCGGCCCACTGTGGACGGCTGCCCACTGTGTTTGCTGAACACGTGAAAGCTGTCAGCAATCTCCCTGCAGTTTTATTCAGTACGGCATTAAGGAAAGGCTGCAATAACCACGAGTTTCCTTATTGTTCTTCATTGCTCCTCACACCAGCAAGTAAGTCGGGGTGGATGTGCAACGGCCGGTGTGAGAGAGGTGGTGATACTAACTTGTTGCAAGGAAATGGGGGGAAATGAAGCTTGAGGGCAAGGTGTAGGGAATTAAAAGCAGATTTTGTCCTCAGCTACCAAAAAGTTTGAGCCACTTTGTGCACTGAATGTCAAGACCTCGACGCAGAAGTGCCAGAGGGTCAGAAGGACCCTTAAATGAGCGTGCCTCCTAGTGCGTAAGCAAGGGCAGTACAAGGGGCTGGATGGAACCCCGGCTGTAGGGGGTGGTAGTTGAGTCCTTTTCATGTGCCAGAAATATACACAGCAGAGATTAATGAAAAATGGTTTTTAAGAGATGGCTGTGTTTCAGCAACAGATTATCTATTTCTGTATTTTAGTATTAATTTATTTAAAAGCTCATACTCCAGACAAAAGATCTGGCCATGGTGGATCATATTTTTCTGAAGAAAAATTCTAATATGTTTACTTGCATCACAAAGCATATCAAGTATTTTTTCTAGTTATTTCACATTTTATGGCCAGAAACAAATAGCAGAACTGTGTTGTATTGATGCAAGAGTTGCAGAGAAGCTCAAACATTTGCGTGAACATTTTGGTATGTTCTGAAGTTATTTTCCTGACTTTGTAAGGTCACTTTGGCTATTCGGAGTATTATATAAATCTGAACTTCCATTATTCTAACCCTTTGTTCACAGCTCCACCAGAATTTTGGAGTAGTTTCTCAGAAGTAACTTGTATGAGAGCCACAGTAATTGAGGTCAGAGGAGCCATATGTTTGATGAACAGCATGCTAGGAGCTGTGTTAAGTGTTCAGCATCCATCTGGAGATGAGGTTTTATCACTGAATAATTAACTGTGCACTTGCCTCTGATGGTCACTGTTTTGGAGAAGAGGCTTCTGCCTTCTGAATGCACTTCAGCAGCTTATCCTTCTAAAAAAGGTTTTGAAGAGCTCCCTTTATGTTTCATGATGCTCTTTTCCCTACTTTTTGGCTGCTAGCTAGTTTGGGGGCAGGGAGAGGTTTTGATTAAAAACTCGGTGAATGCACATTGGAGAAGGAGTTCTGGCTTCCTGGGAGCCGGTGCAGCTGGGAGAGGATAAACTACCGTATCCTTTATCATCATATTGTTCTTCTATAAGGGAAACAGGTTAATGGTTTGTAGGTAAGGTGAGATTCATGCATTCCTTTGCATGTGGCCAGGCCAGTCTGGGAACACAAGAGAGCACATGCCTGTCTTTGTGGTGGAGTTACCTATGTGTGTGCTCTCAACGCAGCCCATTCGAAGCCTTCCTGTAACTAAAGCTGATTTTTTTTTTTCCTTCTAGCTTGTCTGTCTCATATGCCAAACATCATACTTAGATTTAACTGTCTTACCATTCTTCATGTAATGTGACTTGGTCTCTCAAACAAAATATATTGCTCATCTGTGTTGGCTGTAGTGAAGGTGTGGGCATATGTGTGTGCATGTGAAGTCAGACAAAATTTATAAATTTTTTCTGCTTCATTGTTGTTCACCTGAGAATTGCAAGGGGAGAAACAGGAGAAAATATGTTGCACTGTAGTAAGTGTACATATGTACTGCAATGCTGGAAATTTTCATTTGGCAGTAATCATGGGCTTATTTAACTAGTCTTGATGCCAAAAGATTTTTGCTTTTTTATATATTTTTCATATATGCATAGCTCTGTAGACTATTATTGTATAGTTTCTTAGTTAACTCCAGTACTTTTCCTACCCTGTTAGACAAACACATTGCTGGAATCCTATTCTAATCTTGCTTCTTCAGTGAAACAAAGCCGTTTCACTTTCCCATGTATTTAGACATAAACAGTGTGGGACTATAAGCAAGGAGGAGGCTTCAGTAGGGGGTCGGACCAGGAAGGGAAATTACTTTATTAACTATACTTTTAATTGGGGATTTTTTTAATTTGCTAAATTAGCATAATTTATAAAAGTGTCAAAGCCCTGTATCACATGTGTATTTCACCATAAGTGCACCTGGAGGACCTTCAGTAAATGGTAAGCGCTTTTTATCATTTTAACCTTGTTTGGCTTGTGATTTTAGGGCTGATAAGGCATCAGTCTAATGAAAAAGGTATAGTTGTGTATTGTACAGCTTTGTGTACCAAGCATGCTTTGTATCCTGTTAGCCTGCTGTTCACTGCCTGTTTTCCTCTTAGTCTTCTTTCTAGATTTTCTGAAGTTTTCTCAGTAATAAGATGCCAAACTTTCAGCATATGTAATGTTCTTCATATTTCAACTTTAATTTCTACTAACTTATTTTATACTTGGTAAACACGTAATGTGCCTGTTTTGCTGTAAGGAAATCTTGATCTCCGAAAATTCTGATTTTGAAAATTAACTTCTGAATGAAGGAGCTGGGCAGCTGTTGAGGTGAAATTGAGGTGAATGTGATGATATGCCATAGAACAGTTGCTTCTCATAACACTCATAGAATGAGTAAATAATGTGAGCTTCAAGACAGATATATCTTTCTTAGAGTGACAAAATAAATTGTGCTACACATTTCCAAAAGGTAATTTTTGCATCTGTTATTTATTCCTGTAGTAACAGTGACAGGTGACAAGCAAAAGCAAATCTTTCTTTCCCAATCCAATCTACCTTCTTTTACAAGCAATTGTTCATGAAGTTCTAGTAACTAAGGGTCTTTGAGGGGCTGTGAATAATCACCTCTGGTATCTGGTGGTGTCATCTTTGCCCTTTCATTTTTGAGATAAATCATACTTCATGCAGGAGAGGAAGATTAAGACTGTTATAATTTGTGTTGATAGTTGTGGTTGAGGCATGTGGTAAGAGACTCTGCAGCCATACCTGTCAGAGAGGGCTGTTCACTACAGGTACACCAGGATCTGATTCAGGAATGTGGTGGGGAAGGACCCAGCATCTGGTGTAAGGCTTCCTGTCAGCTTCACTTGTCAAAAAATTGCTAGAGGGAACGTGCAGTAAACAATTGGATAAAGGTTATGTATTTCATTATTTTGTAGCAGAGCTAAGTTAAACAACCTTCCAACTGTTCAGTATTAATGATTCACTTCATCTACTTGGGCATGGCACTGCTTCAGAGGGATTTAAATTTTTTCATTTAAGGAATATTTTTCTCCTTTATGAAAAATCCACGTTATCTTTGGATTGTTCTATCAGTGTTCTCTGAGGTATTTCACATATCTCTGTGTAGGGAAACTTCAGATGAAGGGTAAGGCATTGCCCACCAGAAATTTCTCCATCACTTCTCTGTACAAGCATCACCAGCCAGTTACCCGGTGACAGCAATGCCACTATTTCCTGGAGCATCTGCGAGGGTCAAAGACCCAAACCCCAGGCAGCTGTGCTCAGTGCTGGCCTTTAAAAGACAGTCTGTGGAGCTTCTCACAGAGTGCATAATAAACCATGCTGTCTTTCCTAAGAGCAATACAGGTTAGAATATTTGTGTCTGAAATATGGATTCTGCTGCCTCTAGTATGATGATAACTCTTGGAATTTTTAGAAGCTGTCAGTGTGGGATGCCTATGGGATTTTTAATAGTTTCCACCATATACAGGATGGTATTTTGATCTCTGTGACTTGTTTGGGGACAGAAAAATGAGTTATTGCTTGTGAACTCTCTTAACTTTCCTAGCAGAATTGCATTTTATACTCTTCACTGCTAAGTGAAATTCTGTGGCTCAGCTGAAAGAAGCAGTTTAAGCCAGCCAAATCTCTTTTTGAAATCAACTCAATTCTTGATGTGAGAGTATCAAACACTTATAGTAAGACTGCAGTTTCTTTTGTCCTCTTATTAACCAAGGTTTCATACTGATTTAACTATTGATTTCCAGCACTATCTGACTAAGCTGGAGAGGTGAGGGAGCAAGCCAGCAAAGAAGGGAAAAAAATCAACATAAAAGTCAAATTGATGTGAGGATTGTAACAAACATGTGAATGTGAAATGTATAAAATTAATGGCACATCAGGCTGTGTGCTTGATTCCCTAAATAGTCTCTGTGCACATCTGTTTATGTTACTTTTTCTTTTCATTAGCCACTTCAAGGCAGTGGGCAGGAGGAGGGTTCTAGCCTTTGGATGGTCTTTGAGGCAGAAATTATTAACATCTCTGTTTCTGATCTCTGGAGCCCTTCAAGCTAAGAATGCAACTCTCTCACTTTTTCATGTGACTTTAAAGCAGGCAAGTTCAAAACTGCAGGCTTTATATTCCCAGGCATTGTCATATCTAGGAAGATGTTTTCACTGTCAAAAATGGGTGGAGAGGACCAGAGCATTTTGATCAACAAGCGAATAGCTTATCAATGTGCACACACGCTGGGACTGCATAAGACCAGGAGCTGCATGTGTCTGGAGGTCCTACCATAGCAAAGAGCCAATGAGATGAGATATGACTGTTTCCACTGGTGAAGGGAAGCAATAAAACCATGCTCTCTGCCAGCATGATGCAATGAAAATCCCTGCTGGCACCAAATTGGGAGATCAGTATGACTCCGAGCTGCTTAGATACAGGAAGCAGTTCGCAAAGTCTCATTTCAGACTGGTGAGGCTCATCTCTCCAGGGGCCTCTGTAAAGAGAGCAGGGGGTAAGCAGCCCCTCTGGAGAGGGACTGAGACCAGGACCCCAATTAGCCGGTGTGAATCATAGTCCAGAGCCAGGCTCTGCTGGTTGGTTGTGAAGAGGAGTCTGGAGAGAGCCTCCTTGTTAAGCTAAAGATAACCTGTGTGAATACCCTTCTGTCTCTTAGGAAAAATCCACTGTATTAATATCTGTTCCATATGTAAAATGGGGCTATTCAAACTCGTTAGGCATGCTGTTATATTATCTTCAGAGCAGCCAGTTCACAGAGGGATAACTACCTGCCTCTCATGTCTCCTTCTGAAGACTGACCTTCAGCTGAGTGATAGAGATGTGTGCCATGGTGTGCAAATCCTCCTCAGGTTGCACAGATTGGGATTTTTTTCTCTTCTAGGAAAAGAGAAAATTTTATGCAATACACTGGCATCAGTCACTTTTTTAAATTATGTCAAGTGTTCTGAAGTAGAAAGGCAGAATTAATAGTGTTTGTGCAATGCTATTCCCCTCCCCTGTAAGCCTGCATTGTGACACAGTCTTCAGTTACATGAGTGCATGGTATTTTTCCTGCAGAGTGCCATTCCATGAATGGCAGCTTCAACTTGTTCAGTATTTCTCTTTGTGCTCCTCTTTAACGCCTGTGTCCCCTGAGTCGGTTTTTGCACATTCTCTGCTCTCAGCTGTGTGCCATTGTAGCATCCCCAGTTTCCCTGTGTGTGCTCACACTCAGGAGAATTCAGTCAGAAAAATAGTAGGTGATGTCATAAATCTCAGAGTATGTTCTATCATTAGTAACACTGCATATGTATTTGTGAGCAGAAAAAGAGTTCAGCTGGCAGTAACTTAATATATTTAAAAATCCACTGTGTAGTTAAATGTTAATTGAAAATGTTACAAAGTCTAATATCAAGTATGTAATTTGAATTTGGGTATGCTTAACTTGGTCAGTTGCCTCTCTGGCCTTTTATTGCTCACCCATGGGAAATACAGGTTCTGTTTGTCCTGTGAAAAGTCAACTCTGTCACTTGCCTTAGCTAAGGGCAAACTCCCTTCTTTGTTTTCTAATGAAGACAAGATGCAGCCAGCCATCAGACAGCACTCTCTTCTAGCTCACTTCACTGGCTGCAATGTCAGTAAATTCCTAGAGCTGTTTTGATTGCCAAATTCCAGACAAGAATACAGCTTGGTCATTTCATATTCTAATGTCACTGGCAGGATTAGAAGCAGTTTGCATCTACCTTGTTTTTCAAGTCCTGAAGATGATGTGATAGTAGTTATTCAGGGAGACAAAATTTTCTGTAGGTCTGATGTTTTGGGAGTTTTTTTAAGGAATAATTCAGTGTTGGATGGAGGGATGGATGGATATGCAGCTTTCCTTGTTTTGGAAGTTGATAATGCAACCGGAATGGATTGCATCAGTGTTAGGCTATGTTAATCCTCAGATCCTATTGGTCTTAAATATTTGATACTGTTTTATATGAGTGAACATCTTCAGATTTGCTTTTCAGGAGGTTTCAACTGGATTCTAGAACCAAGACTCTTGATGAATATTGGGTTCATGATGCATCAGTTGAAAATGCAGGTCCAGGCTGCTTGCTGCCTAATCACGCCTAGGGAGATGCCAGTGGGATCCAACAACCCCAGGAAGGTTGGCTGGTACAGTCTTAGTGTGCATGCTTGTTTTGCGTCCTTATGCCACCAGCACAAGGGTTTCTGTCAGCATTTACCATATGCAGTGGCTGCTCCTGTCTTCCTTTTAGTAGGTCTTTTACTACGAAAGTGACAGATCTTTACCCTCTGAAAATAGACTAAAAGGTTAGAACATTAAAAGGTTAAAAGCAAACTGATGTCCAGAGTCCTAACTAGCCCACCTTAATAGGAGTTTTGTACGGAATACTTCCACAGAACTGAATCTAAAGTGGAGCATGATCCATGGGTCTCAGAAAGTCAAGGGCCTACTAGCTGTGTGCTTTTGATGATGGCTGCTCCGTCCTCGTCACCTGAACTTCTGGTATAGCTGGGTCCCCAAGAAGCTGTCTTGAACTACTTTTTTACATCTGTTAATATTAAAAAAGCTAAAGGGATTGTTACCTGGCTAAAAGCTGATGCCATAAAGACAAAAGCATAAAAGAGACAACCTGTCTAGGCTAGCAGAATAGTATCATGAGGTTAGATGAAGTGTTTTTTATGTTATGACAGATTATCACAGAGATAAATGCGAGCTTGGTTTCTGTAAACGTGGCAGGCTTTGTTGTTGTCATTTGTGCAGTTAAGAAAGCAAGGTCATGTCTGTGATTTGCTTGTTCAGACTTTCAACTTGGGCTGGATAAGTGATATGAGTAGTAACCTGAGAGAGTCCTGCTTTACTGAAAAGCAAGTTGGAGAGAAAGCAAGTAATAACTTTAAAAACAGGTAAGCTAAGTTAACAGCCTTTGTGCAGTAGCAGTGTTGTTCTATGGGATGTGTTGATCCCAGCATTCCTGGACCTGGAAAGATCTTTAAGTCATAATAAACAAATATGGATACTTTGGAATTCAGCAGTAAGTTCTAATGCTATAGAAAAGACAAGTTATGTTGGTCTGCTGTAGTGGTTTTTTCAATAACTCATCAGTGATAGAATAAATACAGGCTACAGCACTTAACTAGACTGTGGGAAAGTTATATTAATGGCAAAAAAACCCAAAAAGGAAGTATTAATTGTAGTGAACAACTGTGGAGGGTTTTTTCAGTGTACATCTGAAGTTGCATATTATCTACCTCGAAATAGTGATGAAGCTGTGATAGAACATCAAGTTCTAATCTTGCCACCTCCCAAGGGAATCAGTTAGAAAATATTAGAACCAAAATAACTCTTTGAATTCTTTGGAGTCACCATCATTAAACAGAAAGTGAGAGTGAATATTTCATTACATATGCAGTCAGGCTGGAAAATAAGGGCTGTTACAGCTTTACTGCTGGTCAAGACTGTATTCACTGGAAAGTGACGTGTTTCTGCCTGGCAATCCTTCAAATTCAGCCTCCCAAAAGAACTTTGGGAAGGTCTGGGTGAGTCAAGGTATCAGATGCAATTACTAAAACGATCAGAAGATCAAAGGGCAAGATTGAGCATAGGAGAAGGCTGCAAAGCAAAGCTGAAGAGAGAAAATACTGAAGAAAAAGTTAAGAAGCTTGAAATTTTTTCAGGCACCAAAGGAGGAGAGGTCACTGAAAAATTCAGCAGGACTTCAAGAAGCAATTTATTGACAGAAGCAGCAGACATTTCTCAGATTTGATGAGTTCTCAGCCTCAGTCCTCACCTGGCAAGGTAGAGGTCAGACACCAGCTTGATAGAAACCTGCTGTAAGGAGGAGAGGAAATGCTGGATGAAATTTTGCTCACTCAAGATCATGCGAAATGTAATGAGCCTGTGATGCCTTCTAGTGTTCCAGGAAGATGGCTTTGGTGAAGTGATGCTTTATTAAGCAGGCCAATGATCAAATAATTTAGGAAAAAAGTAAGATTTTTCTTTGACTCCGTGTGTGTGCTTACCCTCTGTACCCTAATTCAGTATTTCAGCTGGTTTTACATTTGTGGGCAAAGCTGATTGTGAGACTAAAGGCAAAGCTTGGCTGTAACAAACCTGTCAGTTATTTTATTTATCTTGCTCATCATCCCGTGTGATGCCCTTAAGCTTAGCCTGGTGTTCCTTCCTTCAGCTGCTTTGGAACCTGTTGAATTCCAGTTTCATTGCTGCCTGACCTTGGACACAGGTTGCAGCTGAGGCACAGTGAACACAGGCAATATGAACATGAAGTAGCATTAGACCTCATCCTCTAGACTGAGCACAAGATAAAGCTAGTGTTGGGTGTTTGAATGCTGATTAATGAAGGAGGAAAGATTTTGTATTGGTGCATTTGAAATACAGAGTATTTATCCATGAGTAGAATTTATCTAAAATTGTTTCAAGTTAGCTGCTTGTAATGGTTTGTTGACTTATGGAGTTTGTTTTCTAGAGCTGGACCCCTTCCATTCCCAGCTTCTGAGCTGTGTTGAGCATCTTGCAGAGCCAGGGCATGTAAGCTCTTTGTGGAAAACAGCTTTTCTCAGCAGCAGCTAGTCCTCTATTCTTGTAGGCCATGAATCTCTGTAACCTCATCCAGTCATCCAGTGGAGAGATTTGTTGCTCATCACCAGAGCAGCGAGTGCCTTCTCAGGTTTTCTATGACATGGCACAGCATATTTTATATATGACATTCCTTTAAAAATGTTACTAATGTTGTATTGGGTGTACTGGTGAAACAATTTCAGATGCTGCCACTGATCTCCATTGCTGCTGTCTGGACCAGTCATTTTCATGTGTGAATACTTATTTTATGCTAATCCATTCCTTGTTAATATATTAAGTATCAATTTGCATAAACAAGGTTGTTGAATGCTGTAATTTAAATGCTAGACACAGCTATTTTGCCTGTGACAGAAAGGTATGAAAAATAATTGTAATAAATATTTGTAATAAAGAAACAACAGAGAAATTGCTTTTGAATGGCTCTATAACAACCAGAACACATATCCCAGCATTGTAGATTTACAGTGCATCAGTGCTTCAGGTAAATTGCAGCAAGGAGAAAAATAACCAGGAGACTCAGGAAATAATTTTGTTCCCACTAATATATACTTAGAGTGAATTTTAAAGATTTGTGCAAAAAAAAAATAGAGAATATGCTCAATTTTTCTGTAACACTTTCTCAAATTTCAGACATTTATGAAATTGTCATTGTGACATTTCCTCGGAATTTAGCCTGGTAGAGTAGGGCTGATCCTATTGCAACAGGGTTTTCTTTTCTTTTCACTCTTCTTTTTTTCCCATCTCTTCCCAAGTAATTGCCAATAATTCCTAATTATTGCAGGACAATGTTTTGTTTAGATTGCCAGGCCCATATTAGAAGGCAGGGAAAGGTCAGCGCACTCCAGTAGATTATGTATTGTAAGAGGTCAGGTGTGTCTTAGATTTACATACCAACAGCAGGGACAAATAACTTTATTTGTGTGGTTTTACTTCTGTATCTTGCAGAAGTGAAGCCAGTGACTCCACTAAGATCAGAAACAGTAAACCTTCATTCCCATTTTTTTTCTGGTGTTGTTCAGTGAATTTGGAGGGTTTTTTATTTTTTCGTGTGAAAGGTCAGGGCAATATTAGTCTTTCTCATTTAGACTCATTAAAGAGAAAATTATAGGTATTTTAGGTTTTGAAATGGTACCATAGTCTGAATGTCTTAGGGGAAAATTACTTAACGGATAATACTGTTGTGTGTTTGTCGAGTTAGGGTTTGCAACTTTAGCTTAAACCTGACATCTGCCTGTCTCTCTATGCTGCCATTCATACACAAACTTACTTGCAATTGGTGGCTGTGCTGGGGGCTGGGTTGCTGCATCCTGGGGCTTCTGTAAATTGGGGAGGGTAAAGGTACAGGCAGAGCAGCATTGGTAGGTGCTCCTCTGCCCTGGAGCCCTACAGAGCCGTCTTCCCGCCTCTGAGCCAACCTAAATCCTGTAAATTCCTGAGGGCTGCTTTATTCCAGGGCTTTTTCCACGGGATTAATGAAATCTTGCTGACAGTCTTCATGAGAGAGGATCGCAGAAGATTTTTTTCATGTAAATTTGCTATTAATTTTTTTTGCCGTTGTTGCTTTGGCAAGAATGAAGTCTAAACCAAGGAATAAATCTGCTGCAGATGCCAACTGGAGGAAATCTGAAAAGAAATCAAGAGCTGACTGGAATTTACTGGTCTGTGTGTAACTTCTCAGAAGTTATTCATTAGTTTTGTGCAAAAATTGCCAATCTGTAGTTGTCCTTGTAGTTAGTATGGGCTCCATGGTATGGCAGTTTGTGTAGCTTTTCTTTCTCTGAGAGGCACCTCCAGTGATACCCTGCTCCTCTGCAAAGAAGAAAAAATTCCCACTCTGTCCAAATTAGCAGCAGGGTTTTACTGAGGAGGGATCTATGGGAATGTTAATCAATCACCCATTTTCCAGTATATGAGTAAAACACTGACTCCCCTGCAAGAAATCCAAAGAGATCAGACAGCAGCTGGTAACCCTGTGTTTGCTGTGGTAGATACCTGGTTTACCCAAAGAAGAGAAATGCCCTGTCTCGGTGTCCATGTGGTCTGTGGGTCAAAATTAATCTCCTGTAACAAGTAACAGCGTTTGTATACTACTTGCACTAATCTAAGTATGGCTCAACTTCTTGGACTCCTGGAAATATGTTCTGGATGCCAATAAAAAAGGGGGAAACAGCAAAACCAATATATTTTCTGCATGTGTGAAAAGCACTCCATGGACAAGAGACTTGTTTGTTCCTTTTGTCCATCTGTATCTGTCTGGGGACTGTGCACGAGGTGTGGGAACATTTGACTGACCCCTGTGTGTGTGTGAAATTGGCGTGGCTCCCTGAAGCTCCTGGTGTGCTGCTCCTTCCTGCAGCTGAGGGTTTGGCCCTGGTAGCACAGCAGGGAGGCTGCTTCCCTGTCAGCACGTCTGTGCCTAAGAGATCAACTCACAGAATCATATTCTATAGAAGGTTTGGGTTGGAAGGGACCTTAAAGACCATCTTGTTCCTGTCCCCTGCCGTGGGCTGGGACAGCTTTCACTAGACAGGCTGCTCCAAGCCCCATCCAACCTGGCCTGGAACTTGCACTTTAAAGGTCATGTATTCCAAGAAGTTGATGCTCAGTCTTGAAGATACCCTCAAATGAGTAAATTAAAAGTAGTGCAGACATTATGATCTGAATATATGCATTTGCGTTTGGTTTAGTTGGGGTTATTGCATGCATTAGTGTGTTGCTGGCAGTGGAAGTAGTGCCACAATGTGTCTCAGAGCTGTCTCCACTCTTCCATTGGTACATCTTGAAATGGGATTGTCCTGGGGTGATTTCTCAACCCAGGACAGGAATATTTTTAATTCGTTATTAACTCCAGAGAGTACACGGATTGGTGTATTAAACAGAATTTGAAAATATCTGCCACCAATAATGTGATTTGGGGAGCACTTCAGCAGCAAGATAAAAGTTATTATATAATTGTAACACTAGTAATTCAGTCCACCAGCTAGCAAGAGAGGAATAGCATATATCCCTTTTATTGGAAGCATTCTTCATCTGCTGTGACCTTAATGTGAATTCTCTCACGAAAATGAAGTTAAGATGGAGTTACAGATGGAAATACTCACTGGTACTGCTGAGAGACTCATATTACAGAGACACCGCAGTTATTCCCCAAAAGAGGCGATTCTCTGCAAAATGCAGAAATCTCCGGATTTGTCAAGATTTTTGAGTGTATTAACAGTGTATTTTTCACATCATATCTTTGTAGCTCTAAGTAATTCTGCATTAAGTGACCGTTGCATTTACTTTGTTTGGCTTTGCATAGCCATTTTTGCTATAGACTGGAAGGCATGTGGCTTTCCAACACTTTAATATATTGTCACTGCCTTAAATAAAAATCTAGATGATCCCAAAGATTAAAGTCTCATCTACTCCATCTGATTTCTGAGCATTATTATTCAGCAGCTTTCATAAAATGAAAAATACATTTCCATCAAAATGGAAAGGAGGACCTCTAGCCTTTGAAGTTTGAGAAAGCTTGAGAGTTTGCTTTAGGCCTGCAAAGGTGCAGTAATGAATCTTTTGATAGCTCCTGTTCTGCTATGTTGTCCTTAGAGAGAGCAAAAGATGCCTTTGAAAACATTCCCATTTATTATAATGGCTCATGAGTGGAGAAAGAGAGGATGAAATTAGGCTTTTGAGTGTTGTTGCTTTTATGGAAGAAATATTTCCAAAAAGTAGGTGCTGGAAAAACAATACATATATGGTGAATTCTGACTTTTTGAAAACCTAGAGTAGGCAAACCAGGTAAATCTGGGTTGATTGATATGAATTGATAAAAAGGTGAATGATTGCCCCCAAAGATCCCCAAACACTTTTTAAAGGTATAGACCAGCAAAAACCTTCCTCATCTGGGTGTCTCTGTGATCAAGCTGGTTCCAGGGCAGAGCAGATTGCCCCATGCTGCTGTCATTTGTCCCTGTAGGTCTTTACAGGAGGTCTGTGTGTTTGCTTAGCAGATGGACTTAGCTGTCAACATTCCTGCTTTGAACTAAGCTGATTTCACTAAGTTAGTGATACATTATTTGCAGCAAGTGAGTGGTGGCTGGGCTCTGTAGTGCTGCAAATCCATTCCGGGGGCTGCAGTCAGGTTCAGCACAATATGGTGTCTCCTCTCCCTGATGTACTTTTGGTTCTCTTATAGCATCTCTTACCCAGGATGCTGGCTTAGGTACCCACACAGCTACAACTGTGCATTTCAGCATCACAGTCAGAGCTCAGGCAGCTTCTTATCTCTAAAGGAAATACTCTGAAAAATATTCACCTCATCAGATAAATGATGTCCACCAGCACTTGTTGCATGTCAAAGTGTTCTCTCCTAGGTTGATACATTTGAATGAACATCTTCAGAGGAAAGAGAATTCCTGCCTGCTGTGGCAAATACCCTAATTTTTTAGTATTTACGATGCCTCTGTTCCTCTGAGGTCTTGGTTTTCATCTGTGAAAGAAAGCGTCTGCTTTTTGCACTGGGGATTTGCAATTCTGTGCTTATCTGCCTAGGCACAGACATGGACCCTCCTCGTCCCCATTCTTGTATATTTGAGTCATACAATTAAAAAGGTATGTAACCGCTCATCCCCATTATTTCTTAGGGACCTGTAAATACTGACTTTCAGCAAAGACAGATCTTTCATTTCTTTCAAGTTTCAAAGAAAACTGAGTATTTACATTTGCCCTTTGCCTTCATATGCCATGCTGTTTAAAGTAAACAACAGTGCAGCATCAGGGGTGCAATTTTGTCTTCCCAAATTACTTCCTGCTTGGGTATCTCACCATATGGACAGCCTGATCTGTCACTCCCAGACCGAGCTTTTTCTGCATGGCTGGGATCCAACTGATGTCAAAAGGAACCCTGAAGCCAGATACATTCAAGGTACTTTTTGAGGTAAGGAGTTTGTAGGCAGGTGGAGTCTGTCTCTTCTTCCAAATAATAAGAGATAGAACAAGAGGAGTTGGCCTCAAGGGGAGGTGTAGGTTGGATATTAGGAAAAATTCCTTCACCAAAGGGGTGGTCAAGCACTGGCACAGGCTGCCCAGGGTAGTGCGAGAGTCGCCATTTCTGGAGATATTTAAAAGGTGTGTAGATGGGGCACTTGAGGAAATGGTTGAGTGGTGGCCTTTTGTGAGAGACTGGAAATATTGATGTCTCGAGACGTTTTGGAATGCATGTGTGCTGGGGCAGGAGCGGGGCAGGCCTTGCCCTGGTGAGGCAATGCCTGCCCTGTACACCCCAGCCCGGCAGTGGCTGCCAATCCATGGCATGCTGGTGGCAGTGCCCCACACCCAACCCCTGGAGCCCCTAATACAGCTCCAGAGTGGCCAAATTACCAGAAGTCCCACCTAGTGGAAGGGCCAAGGGGTATTTAAGACCACAGGGCACGAGGCACTCAGATGTCTTGACCCTACCTCCTCTTGGAATTTCTATCTGAACACCACTGGAACCCAGGAATTGGTAACTATACATGTATTTTTCTATGTCTCTTCTGTCTTTCTCTCTTTCTCTTTCTAATTCCCTCCTCTTGGAATTTTTGAGTAATTCAGAACAGGCTTAAAGTTTGCTAAGTTGAACGGGTCAAGGTAATTCTTTGAGAAGTGTTTTATGTTGGTTGAATGTTGCACTAAACCTTTTGCCAAAGTTCCTCAATTTTCTGAAGTTCACAGTAAAGTTCTTTTCCTTTTGATCTCTTGAGAATATCTTGTCAGCACTTCTCCCATGCGTCTAACTTAGAGTACATGAATAACCATAAACCCTTTTAAAAACCTCATCAACCGAGTTGTTTGGAGCCTTACACCTTGGTGACACTTGACTTCTGCTAGTGACAGTTTGCCTGGATTGAAGATTCCGGTTTTGACATCTTGGAGACATTGGCTGTGGCCTCTGGTCACCCTCCAGCCTTTGTTGAATTCACAAATCCCAAGAGCAGTGATTTTCGACATGTGCACTGTAGCCTGTGTAATATTTTATTGTGTAAATACAAATAAAATATTAATAACATAGATATAAATATTCTTATTTTTAACAAGCAGCTTAAGAATCTCACACAGCTGTTCAGTGCCTGGTGGAGATCAGCGTAGTCAGAGGGACCCCCATCTGGAACTGGGTGGCTGGAGAAGCTGGTTACCCCAGGGGCAGTGCAGTGGGACCACAGCTGTGGCCAGCCTGGGGTAAGGATTGGGAGCTGGATGGAAGCAGGGAATGTTGCACAAACCAGGACAGGCTCCTCCCACTATGACAAAGGCCCCTGTGTGCCCCAAATCTTGTGCAATTCCCTGCAAACTGATGTGTTTCATTTCAGGACTTGGGTATTTAAACAGTACCTTCCCCCTGGCATTTCTCACAAAATATTCTCACAAATATTTCTCACAAAATATTTTCACAGAAGTTCAATTGATGTATTTTGAGTTTTAAAACACAAAAAATGAAATTATTTTGTGCACTGCCTTCTGCAGCTAGAAACTAATGGGAAGCTCTTTGCTGGATGCAAAGGATGCAAATATACCTGTGCATGCAAAGACAGATGCTGGCGGCGAGTGAGCAGCAGGTAAGGCAAGGTTGTACCTCCAGGGACACCAGCATTTGGGGAGCTGGGATCTGCATCTGAGAGAATCTACTGCAAAGTTAGAGGAAAGCTGAGGAAACTTGTTGAGACAAAGTGGTTTGTTCTGTGGTGAATTTCTTCTGAAAAATACAGTATTTGCACAGATGCTGCCCTAATCTCAGTCACCATGTGTAAGTAGCAAATTAATTCCAGTTCTGAGACCTGCCTCGGTGTATTTAACTCCTTCTGTACCTGAGCACTTGCTATTTCACCTTCTGAGGAAACACAACCAGATGTCTAGCTGATGTTTTGAAATATGACAGAACTGAAAAAAATGCTGGGAATTATCCTACCTCCTCCTAGTCACTTGATGTTTACAGAGTTTTGTTTCAACAGTTTTTTGTTTTAATATCCTTGAAAAGGATGTGCATATTCCTACTTGGCAGAAAAATAAGTTAACTGTCTTGCATGTGTTTCTGGTGTGTGAGAAAAGATGTGAAGGAAAAGGATTGTAGTGAAATTTTCTGTTTTCCCCCTTTGCACTTGTAATTTTCCTCCGACTTCTCTGCTTGAGAAGACTGTTGGAGATTTCTGCTTTCTACCTTTCTGTCAGACTCTTAATTAGCAGGAGCACGCAGCCTGCGCAGCTGGGGCTTTGATGCCTTGCTCACTATTGCTTCCCACTCAGAAGATTTCCATTCATTCCGAATTGGTATCCAGCCCAAAGCCGTGGCTTCCCCCTGAGACCCTCAGCGTGTCTACAGGACTCCAGCTTAGTATTCACTGGAAGAGCTGCACTGATGCTCCCTCGCTAGACCTACAGGCTGCTGGTTGGAGCCATAAGGGAATGGGAGGAAGAATTAGCCTGTGTGTTTATGTGGCTGTGCTCCAGTAAATATTTTGATGCATCTGCTGCCAGCTCTGGTCTGAGGGAATCTACCTAGCATTTAAATTTTGATGGGGAGCTGTTTTGAATAATAACAGTGCAGCCGGCTGTGAGTCAGTGCATGTGTGTTGACTTAAAAAAAACCCTCAAAGCTTAACGCTTGCTGAATGCCGAGCTGCAGTGCTTCGCTTTTTCCCTCCTCCTTCCTTCTTTTCTTTTTTTGTCTGGACTTCCTCTGTTTTGTTTTGTTCTTGGGGGCATTTCACATAGATTTTGTTCACTGTCAGTGGAGGGGTGGGGTAAGAGGAATAAAAAAAATCCCAGGCAAAATAAATCCCCCCCAAAAACTCACGAGTAGCTTTTGCAATGGGTGCTGTCATGGGTACATTCTCTTCTCTACAAACGAAACAAAGAAGACCATCAAAAGGTAAGACCTCCTGTTATGCTTTTCCTGTCCCTTTGGTTTATTTGCTGTGGGAGACATTTGCATGGGGAAGGGAGGAGAAAATGAACATGTGCCACTTGCAAGTAACCTGGCAGTGTTTTTGTGAGGGGTAATTTGCAGAGGAGAGTGGGATGCAAGGTGGTGGAAAAAACATGTGGGCATGAGGAAATTGCCGTGAAGGGGCTTGGGGGTTGAAAGGAATCTGAAATACTGTAATCTTTCATGCAGGCATGTATGAGGAGGAGAAACTCAGTGGCTTCATATGCAGAGCACTTGCAGAAGAGAGCTGTTTATTTCCAAATCCCATGCTGTATAAACCCTTTGAAGAGGGAATAAAATGTAGATACACAGCAAATTCTTCCCAATACCTTCGGGTTTCTGTCTCAGGAAGTATTGTTAGAGTCAGTTGCATATTCAGTAATCCAACACCAAGTGTGCAGTACTAATGATGTGTGTTTTATAAAGATTAGCAAGAGGGGGAAAAAATGAGGATGTTTTTGTAAAGAAGAGAAGCAGAAGCTCCTGAAAAATGAGAACGTAAGCAGCAATTCCAGGGATCTTAATCCTTAAATCCATAAATATTGCCTATAAATGCTGATTTTTCAGGTCTGGCTGGTGTAGTATTTTTTTGAGCTTTGCTCAGTTTTCTTCAGGGTTAATTCAAAGATTCCAGAATATTGCTGAGCAGAAAGTTGAAAGCACTGTCGGGGCACATCCATACCTCACAGAATAAGTATTGTTTAGAAAACAAAAGGAAAAACTCTATAACTTCAGCAATCTTTGTGCTATTTACAAATATTCCCTGCCAGAACCTCTGCATTTAACAGTCTCTTGGTATTTCTAGGGAGGTCTCGATTTCCACTGGATCTGTTGTTCAGTTCATATATATGCTTTTGAACTGCAAGTTGATAAGGATTTTCTTGTAATTTAAGTTGAAAACTGTCTTAGGAAATATCAAACACCAATTAATCACTCGAAAGAGAAGCGGGCAAGAGATTTCTTGTACAGGAGATTTGTTTGTGGCAAGTTTGTGAGCAAGAGTAAAATTCTGTGTTCCTGATACCTGTAGGGTGACATTTTATGTTAGAGTGTGTGTACATGGTTTACAGTTCACCTTTCTGTGTTGTTATAATGCCCCCATGATTGTACGGTTGTTTGGGACATGTATGATATTATTTAAACTGTAAGAATAGCTGTATAATTGTCTAAGCACTGAGTTACACCTGAGGCTGGGAGACTTGTGTTTTGGCACTGCAGTACACAAGAACTGAACAGGATGTGCTGGGCACAGTGGCTACTGTGACACCAAAGGGTGTCTTGTCCACCTGCCAGAAGCCTGGGAGCTGATTTCCACTAAATGTAGATAATTTGTGGCTGAACATATCCATTCTCTGCGACTTTGTTGTCTTGTCATTGGCTCAGTGCTCTAGTGGATGCAAGACATTGCTTTTTGTTGGAGGTCACCTGCAGTAAAAATCCAGGATCTGGTCACATATTTTGACCTTTATAATGGCATTCAATCTTGCTGATGCCAGCTGGTAGTGGTTGTTCAGCTATATTTATTAAAACCTGTGTTCCCAGAGTTATCTCTTCTTGGCTCTAATGTGTTATCTGTGTAGTTTGCTGGTGTGTTTTACGCTGACTGTTAGCACTTCACCTTGTGAGCAGTGAAACACTAATGTGTGCTGGGCTTGAATACAATCTGAAATTGTTCTTTGTGAGTTAAATAGTCAATCACGACTGCCCGATGGACTGACTCCTTGGTGCTGCCTACATGTTCCCTTGGCATCTGCTCCAGCCCACAACCATCCTGGTGGCCTCTAGTGGACCATGCTCTACCATATCCAAGTCTGTCTTCATCTGGGGTGTTCAAAATTGGCCCCAGTACTCTGGCTGTGCTTGCCCAAGTATTGAGCAGAGAGGAAGGATCGTTTGTCCCAGTGTTTGCTGCATGACCATAGGTGCAGCCTGATGTGGGGCTTCTCTGCCAGAGGGCAGCTGGCTGGTAGTGCCTAGGTGCCACTGCTCCACTGGCTATTGCTAAGTTTGCTTTTGACAGAGTAAAGTGTGTATTTCATTATTAGATTATCACATTATTATTTATTAATTATTATAGTTAACTATGTATTTATTTGACTATTTCAGGACTTTATGTAGTAGTTAAGTACTGCTGGTAAAACAAGGGCCTGGAGAAATAGTTATAACGGGGCTAGATCCACACTGCTACAAATGCACTCTCATGCTGGTAGGTATGTGCTCTTCCAAGCAGAGCAGCTCACACCAGTGTCTGAAGCTCTGCATCTCTGGTGTAATAAAGTAAAAACAGAAAACAGTCATTATTTCCAGAATAGGTAAAATAAACAGGTCATGTCTAAAGTGAGGAGTTTCCAGAGATCAGTTAATACCAGTAAGCACATGGTGGGTCAGGGCAGAGTGGGCTCGAGTGGCCCATGCTGAACCCTTCCAGTTTTAGCGCATGACACGGCTCTGCCTGTGCCACTCCCCCTTGTGTCCTGCTTGTGGCTAGGTCTGGGGTGTTGGCAGTGGTCCTGGGGGCTGGTTTGGTTATTCCAGCTCTGAACAGCAATGCTGGAGAGGACATATTGTAGCACCGTTCAAAAATACAAGATTAAATCGCTTGTTCTAATGAAAATGGAGAGCCTGAATCAATAAAGACAGGATGACACAGAAATTGTCAAGTGGAGAGCAGTGGTCCATCAAGCATGAGCCCTTGTCTCTGGGAGGGGACAGCATTGTGTGTTTGCAGAGGAGGACATTATTTGCTTGGCTCAAATGTGAAAACTTAATCCAATGTAATTGGGCATTTTGTCTTGGTAGGTTGGGACCCGCATGTCCTGTCCTGCAGGATAAAGATTTCTGCTTCTTAGACTTGCAAACGTGTCAGTAAAGGTGCAGAAGCTTTCCTTGTTCACTGAAGTGTCCCTGGACGGTCTGTCAGATTTGTGCTGTTTGCTTTAGGAGTGGCTCGGGGTAGTTCCACTGATTATTTGTACATTGCATTAGGAATTGTTTCCTGTTGAAATTCTTGTCTGCTATTTCCAGCATTCTGAGTTGACCCACTAAAAGATAATACCTCTTTCCACCATGTTCACTTTGCTTGTATGTCAGACCAGCATTCCTGGGATGCTGGTGGAGCCTGGCTGAGGTCCTGGGGACAAGCTGACAGTGAGCCAGCAGCAAAGGTGGCTGGTGGTCTCCTGGGCTGTGCTTGGCAGAGCATCTCCAGCAGATTGAGGAAGGTGATGCTCCTCCTCTGTGCAGCACTGGTGAGACATTTACAGTGCTGTGTCTGGTGCTGGACTGCCCAGGATGGAATAGATGAGGACCTGCTAGGCTGAGTCCACTGAGGGACCATAACAAATATGAAGCAGTTGGAGCATCTGACATACAGGGAGAGGTTGAGAGAACTGGAATTGTCCAGCCTGCAGCAGAGGAGGCTCAGGGAAGTTTTAATCAGGGTGTATAAATACCTGATGGAGGGGAGTAGAGGTGATGGAGCCAGGCTCTTCTCCCTGGTGCCCAGGGGCAGGCCGAGGGCCAACAGGCACAAACAGAAATACAATAAATTCCGCTTGAGCATAAGGGAAACAAAAATTACTGTGAGGGTGACTGAACACTGAAAGAGACCCCACAGAGGGACTCTGGAGTCTCCAAGCTTGGAGATACTCAAAACCCAAGTGAATACAGTCCTGAGCAAACTACTGAAGTTAACCCTGCCTTGAAGAGGAAACTGGAGGTCCCTTCCAACCTTATCTACCCTCTGGTTCTGGGATTACTGTCATTTTAAAAACCCTAAAGTTACAAGGACTTGAGGCACTGGGATCAGGAAATAACATTCAAAGCTCATTAAGAACCAAATGCCAGCAAAGCTGACTGTTTGGTCCTCTCTTCAGTACATTAGTAGTTAGTGCTTAGACAGGTGATTGAGATGGACTTGAGAATATCAAGCTGCTTGTATATTCTCCTGCAAACATAAGTCATAGATCAATAAATGAGGGGAAAAAACCCCATCAAAACCACAGCACTAAAAGGCAGAGAGCCAGCACAGCAGATAATGCACACACAAATGCTTCTCTGATTTCACTAGATGCAGAGATAGAGGTTTTTTATGTTTTTACAGGCTGCATCCAATCATGACCAAATTTGTGGCTAGAATCAGCCATTTCCATATTTGCCATGGAAACGTTTGGATTAGCAGATTGCTAAAGCAGGGGGAATTTCTACTGTTGACTGCTTTCTGTACCTCTGAGTTCTTTTGTTAGTTCTCTAAATATGCACTCAACCCTACCTCCCTCAGTGAAAGTGAAATATAAGTAGAATATTTCTCAATACCTGAATCTTGTTGGGCTTAGAGCTGCAGGCTCTGACCCTGACAGCAGTAGCAAGCAGCATCACTTTCAGTTGGTAATCTGACTCTCTTAAATGTGAGTAACCATGTTTTGATCAAAGACCACCCAAACCTAAACTAGCTAGAGGAGTCTGGCACAGTTGTTTAATTTTGCTAGAGCTAACATCAGAAATTCACTTTCCTTAAAATGTCAGTTGTGTGATTTTTATAGTGAGTGATTTCTAGGCTTTATTTTGAAATGGCTTATTGTCCAAAATGATCTGATTTTGTGCCTGACCAGCTGTATTTTCAAGTGGTTTACTTACTAGGAAACAACTCTGCTTGACTTCACAGTCTTTATAAGAACATCAGATTTCCCTGAATTCCTAAGGTTGCTGGGTCATGACTGTGCCCTTTCAGTTCCTTGTGCTAGAACAACCTGCTTCTCTGCTCAAAAGGTGAAAAAGTGATTCAGTAGTGTTTCAAGGAATGGGCCCTTTTCAGCCTTAGTACAGCCATGGAATGGAGATGATAGATTTGAGCAAGGAAGTTGCTTCATTACTTAAGTTGCCCGGTACATACTGTTGCAAAAGAAAAGCTTTGAAAGCTCCTCTTCGCTTGTTTCTTTCTGCTCCTCAAAGAAACTTGAGAGCTTGCCACTATCCTGAATGAATGCGTGTGTTTTAAAGACAGACTGTGCTCTGGATATTTTCTTAATAGAGAGAAGGTTTTCCTTTACCTGTTTTCCTTCTAGAGCAGGGACAACATTGTTCCCCCTAGTCAGAGACCTGAGCAGGTGCTTGAGAGAATGGAAGAAATGGCTGGTTTCTCCTGGCTGTGCCCAAGAACCAGTATTTGGCACTGACATTTCATTTTCTCTCCCTAGTCTTGTCTGATTGTCATCTGATACAGCCTGGCAGGTCAAGTCTGTGGTTGTCTGCCTGCACTGAAAACGGAGGATTTGACAGGCAGGTTTTTCAAGGGAATTACCTTTGTAGAGAGTGTACAGAACAGCACTCAGCAACAAAACTGTTTGATGTAAGCACTCAAATCAGAAACAATTTGGAAAAATTGTGGCAACCAATAAGTGCTTGTCAGAACATGCCTCTTTGCATGAACCATTTTGGTTTCTCTGAAGTGCAGAGAGGTGTGTGGGTGGCTGCTTGGTGTCACAGCAGCAAACATCCTGGCCATGTGGCTGATGCACCTGTGATAGGTGGCTCAGAGGTGAGGGAGCTGTTTGCCCCTGGCTTCCCTGTGTCCTACCAAGCAGAGTTCATCTGAGCGTGGGGTTAGAGGTCACCAGGACTTTCGGACTGGTGACTGCTTCCATTCCCCACTTCCCCATCTTTCAGCCAAAATTTCTTTAGCTCCCATGCAGTTGCTAGCTCTAAATTTCTACCTTTGCCTTCAATTGACTCCTGGCAGTGAGGCAGAGTGATCTCAAATAGCTGGTCTTAAGAGTGGATTGCAATGATAAAATTAAAATCAGCTATGTGTGTCCCTGATTGCTTCCCACAGGCATACAGCTCCTGCCTGAAATGCTGCAGTCAGACACTGCTTGGAGGTTTGGAATAAAATAAAAGTGATGGAGGAAAGTACACTACAGGGTGTTCTATGTTGCACTGGTATACGTGTGCTGATTTCCTGCCCATGGGTACGGGTACTGTGTGCCTCTGCATGCAGCATGTCCCTGCAGAGCCAGGAAATCCCACACAAAGAAAAAAGGTGATTAGAGACTTCAGTTCTGCATGCCAGTGCGTTGAAGTTTCATTTTGTTCCACAATAATTCAAAAGGGTAAATCAGAAAATACTTTCCAACTTGTAACTTCCAGCCTTGGTAATCTTCCAGCCTTTATCATCACTAGCTTTTCCCGTGTGCATTACTGGATATTTGATGTTTGGAATGGGCACTAGGAAGCAGTTGGATTTTTTGCAACTGAAAATATTTAACACTGTAGATGTGAAAATATTGGAACTTAATACATTGCAGAAGTTTTGATCAATTCTTAGCTTTACAGTTGTTAACCAAATAAATAAATGAGTCAGTAAGGATTGTACAAATTTTTTAAAGAAAAAATTGAAGTAAAAAGCAAAGTATGGTAAACCAAGACAAGTTATGAAGTCATTCCGATTTTAGTCAAATGTGAGAAGAAAATAAAAATCTTTTGTTTCTCTACTTACAAACCCCTAGTCAAACAGTTTATTTTCATATTTATTTAAGCTTTTTTAAAAAGAAAATTTAAGAATATTTCAAATATGGATTTTTTTAGCTGAAATGTTTCATTCTTCAAAATTGTTATTAGTTATAGTTATTCCCTGAAACTTTCCAAACTAAATGAATTGGCTTGTGATTTATTGTGGTTTTAGATGTGAATGTGTAAGTGTGACTGCTGAAGTACTTCATTGCAGCGGGGACAGACCTGGGTGATTGTGTGATGTGTTGTGTTTCTTATTCAAAAGCATTACCCACAGAATGTCATGGCACAGAGACGCAGAATGTCTGTGTATCTGCTCAGGGTCTCTGTGTCCTGTTGCTGCTCACACCATGGCTATTTATAAGGTAAAAACCTTCTGCATTTCTCTGAGAAACCTTTTCCAGCAGATGAAGAGTGCTCTAGACACCTCATATCCTCCCAGCAGGAAGGGACCCAATGGCCTTAGGTACCAGCTAGGAAATGCAGGTAACAGCTGTATGGTAGCACAGCAGCATTTTTAACCAAAATATATTTAGGATTCCCAGCAAGGTATTTAATTTTTCTCCTTTTATTTGTTTAGAATGCCAGAGGGAAGAGTAGTAACTGTTATTATAAGATGGATTGTACTTCACAAATCAAGTATTATTAAAAGTGTAAACTGCATCCATGTTTTCAAAATAGGCAAGTCAAAACTGAAGGCAGCTGTGCCCACATGCCTGTGTTTGTGGCTGTCACTGTCAGGTGATGTCTGTCTGGACTGTAAAGGATACAGATAGTGGTCAGTTCATCTCTACCTGACTTCTGCCACCACTGCTCAGTGTAGAGAGGCTCTGAAGAGTTTGAACAAAGCAGAGTACAATTGATTTGAGGTTCACAGACAGGATGTGAGGCTGGAGGAGTCCAGGGAGGACTGTGTGCTAGCAGGCAGGTGTGGGGCAGCAGAGTTGCCCGGGGGACTGAACTGGCACTTGCAGGCAGGCTGAGGCTAGGCAGGCAGGAGGGGAGCTGGCCTGGCTCTGGTACCAGGATGTTTTAAGGAAGACATGAAGAGGGTAACAGAGCCATCCTTTCCTGGCACAGCTCTGCTACATCTGTTTGGCTTTCCTCAGTCCAAACATTACTTTCTTGACATATTCAACAACCACAGCTCTTCACACACACCAGTGTTTGCTTTTCTCTTGCTCCACAAAAACCCTCCTCTCCCAAACTTTTTCTGTGGGTGGCTGGTTGGGAAGTGCCCAAAATTTCTCTAGCTGGCCACAGCTGTAAAAACCAGTAAAAAAAAAAAGTCTGTAAAAGCCAGTAAGCACAGGACATTTTATATTGTGGCTGAGAACAGCTAATGGAGAACACGGCTGTGAGGATACATGTGCTGCTGCTGGAGGCAGGTTTCTAGGAAACCCGTGAGACCATGGCGTCGTTTTACTGAGGGCTCCTTAGTGGAACAGGAGAGTGTCCCTGGGAGGGGGGAGCTGAATTACAGCCTGCCAGAGATCAGTGCTGAACATCAGGGGCTTTTAGTGCTCTGACAAAATAAATGTTTCTGCCCGTCAAATTTATATGCAGGAAAATATGGATGAAACAAGCCATGTTTGCAAGATTTACCTAGTTAGAGCATGGTTTCAGAAGCACAGCTCAAATGTTTTGACAATTGTTCTCACTCTGCTGCCTGCAGCTCAGGGCCAAGCTCCCAGATATGTTTTCCCAGGTTGCTTTTGCTCTGTTCTAGTGGGTGATGCTGAACATCAGCCCCATAGATTTTTTTAATAATCAGCTGAAACCTCAGGCAAGGCCCCTGATCGTCAAACTGCATGAGCTGAGGGTTGCTCTCTGTGGGGTACACACAGCCATGTAAAGGATTATGCTGTTAACTCTCCAGCTGCAAAATGCTGGGAGCCAGCAAACATGTGTGGGAAAGGACAATTTCCCATAGGAAAACTATTTTATTCCATGCAGGTGAGCCTTGTGGCACAGAGGGGACCATCAGCACCCCTTTGCATTCCTAATCTACACTGTTCAAAGGACTTGTTGACCGTGTTGCCATTTGAACTGGGAGCAGTGCATGAAAATTAAAAATGGGAAGCAGGAAACTTTTGTGTCAGTGCAGAGAGGATTGTTACCTGCTAATCCTAATAAACCAGAGTAATTGAATTGGCACACTGGTTTACGTGCTTCGCTGGGAGTGTCAAATGGGACCCCAAACTGTGATACTGGTGCCCCAGGAACTGAAGGCATGTCCTTGTGTGGAACTGTATCCCTGTTACACGGTGTTTGTTTTAACTAATATTGTAACATGGGAGCTGACAGAAGGTCTCATTTGCTGTCTTGTGCATACGGAATTAGCCAGGCTGCAGACAACTAGAGAGAGAGCTACGTTAGGGCATGAGGAAAATTCTGCCTGGGTGGTCATTTGTATGTACTTAACAATGGATAAAGGCAAGCATGTGCAGCTCTGCAAAGGAAATCTGATCCCACAAGGTCCTGTCCTGTTTGTGTAGGCAGCAACGGGACCTGCATGCAGAGCAGGTTTGGTACCGGGACAGAAAGTCAGAGACTGATCTTTCAGGAAAATGCCTTTCATTTTCGGGGCTTTAAGGTATCAAAAGGGGCTATTTACATTAGCAATTTGGCATCCTCTACTTGGCAGGAGTTAAGGACATTACAGCTGTGCCCTATCGTTTCTATTCGCCTCTTTGATTGAGCACTGGGCTGCCCTGGCTCACTGCAGCCCTCAAGGAAAGTATGAAATAAAAGAAGGGAAATTTCTAATCAGGCATTTCCTGGGCAATGCCATCAGCTATAGCACTTTACATGACTACATTTGCATTTCTTTTAGCTGATGCTGTCTTTTCTCTTTCCTCTGTCCTTATTATTGATGGAGGTGAAGTATTTGCAGTTCAAAAGTTCATGTGGCGCAGGAGAGGAGCGTGCTGTGTGCACTGGTTGCTGTGCCTGCTCAGCAATGCAAGGAGAGAACACTGTGCAAGGTGTCATTCTGAGTGTCACCCACAGCCCAGTCATGTCCAGGTGAATGCTGGGCAGGGTAGACGTGGGGCTGTATCTGTTTGAGCAAATGCATTCTCATGTTGTGCGTACTACTGGTTTGTAAAACCTACAAAGCCCATCAGTTGTCAGACTAAAACTTTGGCTCAAACCTGAAACTTTCCTTTAGCTCGTGGAGTTTGTGAGATATCTTGGAAACTGTGGAAATGCTTTGACTTGGAATGAATTTGCTTATGGCTCTTTCCATTGTTTGCATTTAGTAAAACTGTCCCTTTATGAGTTGTTGCCTGGTAAGTATTGACGGGGGGGAATTGCCTGATAAAAGTTCATAACCTCTTTCTGGATCAAAACCAGACTGCCAGTTGTTAGCATTTGCTGGGGTGTGTTGGAGACGAGGCCAAGCTCGTGGTGCTGCAGAGCGGTGAAGCACAGGCACAGCTTTGCTGCTCCCCTTTATGGGCCTCTGGCCTTTCTGAGGGATATGCTCTTGTTTGGAGACCAATGCCCTGAAATGTCGGTTTGGTTTAGGATCAGACCTTGTATTTTCAGTTAATATGCCTGAATTCTGTGTGGAAAAAATAGTTTAAAGTAGTTAAAGATAAGTAAATGCAAGGGATATGCGCATCTGGTAGTGTTTTCCACCAGCAAGAATGTTTCAAACCCTACTGAATTCCTGAATAAACAGAAGCAATTGAGCGCACCTTTGTTCCTCTCCCTGTTTCCCTGAAGGGAGGCTTCCTTGCAGAAGCCCGCACAAATCACACTCATTTACTTAATGTTTCTGTCCTGTTAGCCATGAACATAGAGCAATCTGTTTAAAGAGCTTCATTTCCTTGTAAATTAAACTGCTGAGGCAGGATGGGGTGAGAACGATGCTGCAGGAGATCTGATTTCGTCTGTGCTTTTCCTGTGGCCCGGTGCAAGTGCCAGGTCTGCATCTTCACAATACCTGCTGCTCTGTATTTGCCAGTCTGCAGGTCTGGGACATGATGCTGCCAAGCTGCATTGGTGCCCTTGGGCATCCTCATCAGCTCGCTGGCCTTTTTTGTGTGATAGCTGTTAGAGATGTAGAGTTTTGCCTAAGTTAATTACTTGTCACTTGCCTGCTTGTTGTGACTCAGTTTTATTGTATTTTGTAAGCATTATGAGTTAGCTCCTGATCATGTGAGATTTCAGAGAGTGGGAGAGCATAGCTAAGGCATCATTATTCATGTTGTAAGTGCTGCTTTGCAGTGTCAGACAGAACGGAGACTACGATGTAGGGCTGTTTTGAGATCAGTAATGGTTGTGGACAGTGGTCATAGGGCTCCAGTGAGAACATTTGTGATCATCCACAAATGGGAATGTTTGAATGTGTCCTCTGCCTGGTGCAGGAGTGGGCAGAGAAAGCTGGAACCCCAGAGAGCCAGGCTGGGCTGTGGGTGCATGGAAATGAACATTACCTTCCCGAGGAGTTTGTGCAGTATTTACCATAAGATCTTGTACAGAGTGAACAGAACTCAGCAGTAACTGCCCAAATCTTTATGTTTTAAATCCTGTGTGTGCTTTGAAATGTGTATTTTATTCTGATTCAGGGCAAGGTACCCTTCCTTAGTCAGGTTGAGGTTACATCAAACTATGACATTTGTTAAGGGCAAAGTAATGTAAATTTTCTGTTTTTCTCCTGTTTCCCTGGTTTTGAGTCTGATCTTTCAGTAAATAACCTTTTGTATTTTAATCCATTCACTGCTGTGAAGGGTGGTGTGAAGGTACCTGCAGTGGGGAAAGAGCAGTTCAGAGAGATGGAGGTGTTCGTTTCTGTGCTGGAAAAGACTACTTAATACTACTTAAATTCTAACAAAGTTGATATTAGGGTGGTTTCTAGGCCTGGTTCCCAGAGAAGAACACAGTTGTTAACTGAATGTTTCTTGTACTAGTACGAGAGCCTTGAACTGATTTACATTTCATGGTCTACATAAATGTGGAGACACTGCCAAAATGATCTCTTTCCCACTTCTATTTTCATTGTAGACATTCCAGAAAATGGAGCGAAATGTTTTTCCCTGCTGTGTTTAGTTCTTTGTTTCATGCATATGCATTTCTGGGACATGCAGTTCTGGAGCATACAGCCAAGTGCACATGCCTGGAGTCTCTGCAGGCTTGTGTAGCTTTGAAGCAGAGAATCTAAAGCATAAGTAAGATATTTGCTGAATTAAAGAGAATTTAGAGGAACAGGAGTAGAGATTTTAAATTCCTGTAAATAAATTCAGTCTCAAAACCAGAGATAAGTTTTCACCTGCCTTCATCTTAGAGATGTTTATTGGACTGTGAAAGGAAAGGAGATATTTACAGAATGAAACTGCTCACAAATATATGGAAAATCACTTGTGTTACTGGATCCTGTTGATATTCACTGTAATGATGTTTGTTGTTGACATCACATTACAGAAGGGATTTATCAGTTAACAATCTTGAGTGCTAAACCTGCTGACACATGGCAATGCAGTGAAACACTGTACATAAGTTGGATAGCTTTATTTTTGCAGCACTCTAATTAGGCACCCTCATAAAACAGACATGTGGATTTGTAAATCTAGCTCCCAAAATCTCTTTGCTTTCCAGCTGGAACATATCTAGGATTCTCAATTCAAACATCTCAATCTGCCCCATGTCTTATTTTCCCTTAGCCTCAGTTTTTAAATTTCAGCAGCTATTAGAAAAAACATTACCCTGTATCCTACAGCATCCTCTGAGTCCAGGAGGAAAGTTTGAAGCTATGAACTAATTGCCCAGGAATTTAACAAATCTTGTCGAGCTTAATTCAGCCTGGAAAGCTTGGGGCTGGCTTTGCTGCCAACAGTGCTCTCTCCAGGGATTCCTTTCCCATTTATTCTGGAGTTGCCCACTTTGGTAATGCAGGAGGGTAGGGAGCAGATTAACACGTAGGTTAATTTTCAGGCTCTCGCTCCCCTTGGTGCCAGTAACCTACTTACAGGAGTGGAAGCGCAGGCTCAGTGTGCAGCTGCCTCCGGCTCTACGGAGGGCAGGGGAGGGATTTTCTCGCCCGGCAGTGCGGGTGTGGCTGCACCGCCGCCAGCGCGGTGTCCCATTTCCCGAGGGCAGTGTGTCCCATTCCCCCAGGGCGGTGTGTCCCATTCCCCCTGGGCTGTGTGTCCCATTCCCCCTGGGCGGTGTGTCCCATTCCCGAGGGCGGTGTGTCCCATTCCCCCAGGGCGGTGTGTCCCATTCCCCCAGGGCGGTGTGTCCCATTCCCCCTGGGCTGTGTGTCCCATTCCCCCTGGGCTGTGTGTCCCATTCCCCCTGGGCGGTGTGTCCCATTCCCGAGGGCGGTGTGTCCCATTTCCCGAGGGCGGTGTGTCCCATTTCCCGGAGGGCGGTGTGTCCCATTCCCCCTGGGCTGTGTGTCCCATTCCCCCTGGGCGGTGTGTCCCATTCCCCCGGGGGGGGGGGCCCAATCCCGGGGGGGGGGG
>VYZT01030884.1:102349-117885 GCA_013400735.1 Pomatostomus ruficeps | reverse complement strand
GTGTGTCCCATTCCCCCTGGGCTGTGTGTCCCATTCCCCCTGGGCGGTGTGTCCCATTCCCGAGGGCGGTGTGTCCCATTCCCGGAGGGCGGTGTGTCCCATTCCCGGAGGGCGGTGTGTCCCATTCCCCCTGGGCTGTGTGTCCCATTTCCCGAGGGCGGTGTGTCCCATTCCCCCTGGGCTGTGTGTCCCATTCCTCGTTCAGCGGCTCGAATCTTCAGGTGCCGCCACGATCACTCCCTGCTGTGTGGGAACCACACAGCCCTTCTTTAGCACCCAGCTGAAGTAGAAATTTATGTTTCAAGCAATAGAAAACCTCTTGTGCCCAAGGAGGGTGAGGGGGCCCCACACACCTGATTTTTCGGAATTGTTGAAACAATGGGCGTTGGAAGCAAGGGAGAGGCTCGTGTAACAAGGGGTGTGTGTGCCTTGGGCTCTGAGTAGAAAGGTACTTCGCTTAAGAGCTTCCTCTCGAGCAGCCTCCACAGGTTCCTTTAAAGCCAAATAGGACATGTCTTTCTGTGCAAGGGTGGCTGGCAGAAGTAGGACAGAGTTTTGTCCTTTTGAACTATTAATACAGATCACAAAAAAAAGGTGCCAAAAAATACAGAAACTTTAAAAAGTATTATGAAACTTTGGAGCTAATTTATTTTTCATTACAGCTAATACTGTATTTGGTGTAAAATACAAAGCATGTTTTGATATATCCTTTCCCTTGTGGAAAAGAGAAGAAAAAGGAGAATCCAAATTTACTCTTGATTGAAACCTTTTGAACCTTAAATGTCTTTTTTCCATGAAAGGTACTGTTCAGGAAGACATATTTCATTTCTGAAGCCCAAAGAAAAAATAAAGTGTGGCCAGCACAAATGATACTGTCTTCTGAAGGAGTTTTAACAAGTGTGTGGGATAATAAATTACCCAACATCAGCCTTGGCACCTATGCAGGGTTGAAGAGGAATACAGCATCACTCTGGTGTATCCATTTTCTCCCGCATGAAATAGAAACATCGCATCAGCTACATTAAAAGAGCTCCTGCATGTGCAATGTCTATGTGATTTACACAGTAATTTAAATGTCTGTAGATACCAGCTCTCCAAGAAATTTTATCTATTGTGACTCACATCTTATGTTGTAAAT
This sequence comes from Pomatostomus ruficeps, assembly GCA_013400735.1. Classification (NCBI taxonomy): domain Eukaryota; kingdom Metazoa; phylum Chordata; class Aves; order Passeriformes; family Timaliidae; genus Pomatostomus; species Pomatostomus ruficeps. The sequence continues at coordinate 116,747 of VYZT01030884.1, read as the reverse complement.
TTATCTGTAAATGTCATCCTGTACTGAGGTATCTACAAAACTTAAAATATTTCTGATAATTATTTGTAAATATTAGCTCTATTGTCAGCAGCAATAGTTTGGGTTGTTTTGTCTTAGGAAAGTGGGAGGGAACCACTGTTTTGGCAAGTGAGAAACAAACAATTCAAAGCCAAGTGTTGGATTGGAGTAATTAAATCCAATAGCAGTAGATATTCAGAGTGAAGTTCAGTGGTGAGATTGTGGCTACTAAAGGCAGCTGTGCTGCGTGCATGTGTGAAGTGCAGGTTGGTGTTCCTTGGAGAAAGCTTCCAACTGCACCTCTTGCATTTACCAGGTCCCGTGGAAGCTGGAGGAGTTTGGTGCCACTGCTTTTTCAAAGTGTCTGGCAAGTACTCCCAGAGGGTGAGTGTTTAGTAGATCTCTGCAGGAGCCTGTAGAAGTTTAGCTATTGACTTGGCAAATTGTGTTTAAAAAAAGCCATTAAGTCACTAAACAAAACCTCTTTTGAACTTGCCCAGTATCTAACCATATTCTGCAAAAGGACACTGACAGGGCTTCTGCCCTGCCTCTTTGAGCTCATGTATATCTCTTTGCACAGCTCTCAGTTCTGCAACTCATTCCACCAGAGAGACAAAAAGATCCTGTTCATTACATGAGTGTGTGCATCATTATAACTAAACCTCCTGGCTTAAATCCTTGAGATATGCTGTTCTGGCAAAAGGAGCACCTGTCTCTGCCACATTTGTAAGATGCCCCCCATGGAGGTTCTCTGGAGCAGTGAAGAGTAAGGGCATTTCTCAGCCTCATTTGTTTCCCTGTCTCTAGGGGCACGAAAAGCTTTATTATGAAATGTCAGGAAAATATGGTTGGTAAAATCATCTTGCATCTGAAAAATTCCATCTCTGGGCTGGAGAACAAGTATTAATCTCACTCCCATCTATCTTGGAGCCCGAGACTAATAGTAACACATTCATGGCCATGCACGTGCCTTCTCTCAGGGGGCACAGATCAGTATGCCCAGGCTGGACACCCTCCTCATTCAAAAGTAATTTTTGTTACACTGGATGAATTGCCTTCTCAACATAGGGAGTTTCTTTAACATTGCTATTTGTTCAAACCCTTACTCTAGTAATAACTGGTTCAGCTTACATGGATTTTAAATAATTTGTAACTTTGCACTAGGCTGTGTTCTTCGTCAGAAAACAAGATTTTCATGTAACAATTCTCCGAGGTGATCTGTCATATTAGTGGTCATTATTCCTTGTCATCAATGGTTGTCTTGCTTTAGCCTTACAGTTCTTTACCTCTGGAAATTTTGGATTCAGTAATTTTTCCAGGAATGTTTGTGTAGAGACTTTCCCTAGGACTGTGTTCACATCTTGCTTTGGGAGGTTATGCAGGTCAGGCTGCTTACATCCCTGCTCAGCTGGACACTGAGGGTTATACTTGTATTCACTGTACCCTGAACTTGTGAGCACCCCTACAAATGGCAAAATACATTTTGCAGCAACTTCCTTAGTAGAAGTCCTGGAGTTAAAATATTTATGAAGCTATTCTGAGTGTCCCAGGTAGAGAGATGCACTCCAAGCCTGGCATATATCTGTTTACTAGGTAAGAAGAACTCAATTATGGAGAAAGGGTCCACAAGGACGTTTTGGTGACACTGAGGTTGCAGTGTCAAGGTTGGCTCTTGTGAGACTGAGATGGAGGTGAGAGATGGACCAAAGGAAAGAAGAGATGGGGGTGCCATAGAGCCAGAGCTTTGTGAATGTATATTTGCTTTACACAACCTAGTCACAGCCCTTGCTGTGTTGTATGAGAGGTGGAAAATACATTTACAGATTAGGAGAATGTTACTACTTAAAACTGCCAATGCAGACCATGAGGGAAAAGGAGAAGTCCTGAACTGAGCACACCAAACTTGTGTGCTTGGTCAGTACCACCAGCTGAGAAGGAAAACCCAAGACTGGAGTTAAATATCAAGCTGAAATAAGATTTTGTGTTGTATTTGCGCACATTCATTCCTTCTTTTAATAGAATCACTAAAACAACCTTTACCTGAAATATTAAGCCCTAAATATTTCCTGCCACTGTAAATTTGCTGCCACCTTTGAATTGATTAGGCACACTTTGGAAATCAAGCCACATTCTTAATAGGGGAGAGGTGCATATTTTCAATGTTTATCATACTGTATTAGGCGTTTAATTAAAAAGAGGTTCCCAGAGGATTAGCCAACTTCATGTTGATGGCAAAAGAATATCCGTTAGCAATTTTTGGCAGGTAATTATAATGTGGAACTGGATGGCTTGAGGTTAATATTTTATGATAGCTCTAGTGGGAATGAAGAGAAATATAATCACTCTTTTTGCTAAGGGGAAAAGATAAATTAAACAAGTACATACACCTGTTTGTATCTCCAGGTTTGCTAGTTTGGTAAATCAGGACAGAATTAGTGTGGATTGACCCAGATTACTGGGCTGAGCTCCAGTTCAGGGAGTGCAGAGTCAGCTGGCAGCTCTCACTGCTTGCATTCCTACAGACACCTGCTCTCCTGTGCTCCTGGGGAGCCAGGAGATTTGATTTCCATTGTCTGCTCTTCTGTTAGATTAAGCCAGACCAGCAGGATGAGATGTAGCCCTGTATGTGAGAGATAGAGCATGGCTGGAAAAACAAAGTGTCTTCCTCTCCTTTGGTAATGTTCTGCCTGCCCAAGTGTGATTTTCAAGATTTTACTCAATGTAGTCACCATCCATTGATTGCCTTGAAATCCCTGTGTCTGAGCAACCTTGTCAATGTTTATTTGTCTTCATACCACTTGTGACAGCTGGTGTGAGAGGAGAGAGCAATTTGGGAGTGGGGTGGGCATGGAGCAGGCGTGTTTCAGATAGCCCCAGCCCAGACCTGTCACCACCAAGCTGCTCCTGTGTGAGGGCTTCTATGGCAGGTTTTTGGATAGGCTGGGACACAGCACGTGCCACATCTATTTGCTGCTACCCATGTTGCTGCAAAAGCTGTAAATGAATAGGTCTTACTGGATCAATCACCAATCCTCTAAGTCCAGTCGCAATCCTTTCTTGTGGCTAATGCCTGAGGTCTAACAGGAGAGCAGAAGGACCTACTCCGGCTGGAAATCTCTATGTTATCTGTCTGCAAAGCCAAGAGCTAAGTCTGATGACTCTCTGGGAGCAGACTTGTGAGAGACATTCATTAATGTGGCTCTATCTAATCACTCAGTGACTCCATGGAGATGAGAGAGTTTGAAGTGCGAGAACTCAACCCTATATTGACATATATTATTATTATTACTGTGAGGGGCTGAATCAACAAAATACGTATATATTTTTTAATTGTTAATATTTGGTACTGACTGCAGAGTTAGCTATCCCTATTCTCAGCAGGCCCTGTGCAGTGGGATGTGTTTACACAAGAGCATGTCTTTCCTGGCCATGCAGCCACAGAAGCTACCAAATCCAGGGTAAGGTGGCTGAAGTCACTCATGAGCACTGACTGGGAAGTTTAGAGATGCCCTGAAACATTGGGCTCAGCATTTTATAGGCATTAGGCTGAATGAGCTGATATAAGAAGAAGGAGAAAACAGATGGGAGAAAGCATTTATGAAGCAGCTGCCCGTTAACCAATAATTTGGTACATTTCCTTCAGTTCTTTTCATTAAGCCACAATATGTGGTTGTCTCATTTTCTGTGAGATGCATTGAATGTTCAAAAGACTCAGTTATAATTACACAAATGCTGAAAGAGCAGAGGCATGCACTGTGTCAGGAATAGTTCTCTCTCTTTGTGTTGTGGAGTACAACAGCCCGATGCAGCATCCTTCTTCTACAGCCATCTCTCCTCTCTGGATTCTTCTCTGCAGTTAACAGGGTAATGTGAGGAACTGATGATTTGCAGTGAGAGTTGTTTAAATCTGAGGACTCCTTATGGAGGATTTGATTTCAGGTTCGGACACACTGGTGGCAGCTTAGTATGGTAACTCGGAATTAATGAAACTTGCTTGATTGTATGTAATCTCTATTCCAAGAGAGAATTTGAGCTTTCATTCTGATAATAGCCAGATATGTCACATCTTCCTTGCACTAATCTAAGACCTTTTACACCTGCAGTTAAAAATATAAGGCTGAATTTTTCTAAGAATTCAGAATAACACTTATTTTCCTGACTATGTTGCACAGTTTGTTACTGATGAAGTGTTTATGATATTATGTTAATGGTTCAAACCTTCCATCTTGTCTGCCTACCTCAAGTTCCTCACCAAAATGCAAGCTGGCTTTGCCAGGAATCTGTGCCATGAGATTAGCAGGAAGAGGCCATGTCATGTGAAGCATATCTGTCCTGGAGCAGGAAGGTGAGCACAGCTCGGCTGTGCTCGCCTGGCCCAGAAGCAGGGTGGGAGATGCTGTGAAGTTCTGCTTCTCATTCCTGGTCCATTAAATCCACCTGTAGAGAATTTGACTTACACCTTTCTCAGGCAATAGGTGTGAACATTCCCAGTGTTTGTGGCTAATATGAGCAGTTTCCTTAGTGACTATGTGCACAGACAGGTGAGTGCTGGATGGGAAGAGGTGCTTTGAGTACACTGTTAAATGGATTGGGAATTCTAGTGGATTTCAGATGGAAAGGACATAATACACCCTCGTCCAAATGCTGCAATAGTGAGCAAGCCTTTGTTAAGTGTGCAGTTCCCATGAGGTGAATTAAGGCCTCTGTTACCAGGTCTGCCTGCAGGAACCTTGCATCGTTTTCAACCTCAGGTGAAAAGAAACCCAAATCTTTACAGGCAGAACCAATACTGCCTGACTCAGTGGCTTGCCAGGCAACCCGAGAGTGACTGGAAAGGAAACCTTAAATTTGTGTAACCTGTGTCCACTTGTTCTTCCAGCAGAATTTCCAGGGAGTTTCATTCCTTCTGTGATTTTGGATTTTGGAGTCAAGGAGAGAAATACTGAACTGCTGGCAATTGTTAGAGCTTCATTAGGAAGAGGACAGTCCTGTGGAACTGAGAGAGTTTCCACCATTTAAGTGGTATACGAAGGAACTCCTTAAGCCACTAACACAGAGAACTCAAGATAGATTTCAACTTTATTTCTGAAAGCTTTAAAGATATTGATGTCAGAAAATAGTAACTTTCTAGTGAGCTTCAAATGGGCTAATGAGCAGATGTGGTAGTGTAGGGATGTGCAGAAAGTCAGTTTACCAGTGTCCACTCCGTGAGGTAGTCTGAGATGTTGGGGATGTGGCAGCCAAGTCCCACCTTTGTGTTGCACCCAGAGAATTGAGGATGTCCCCAGCTCCTGAGAGAGCTCCGCACTCCAGTGAGCAACACAGTGGCTCTTACCACTTAGGTTGTCTTTGGTCCCCAAACACTCAATGTTTCAGCTCCTCTGGCTGTGCCAGCAGCCCAGCCAGCCCTGCTGGCTCGCTGTGCCTTCCTCCCCTGAGCTGGAAGCTGGGCTGGCAGCGTTCTAGTGCTGAGCACAGTGGGAGGTGTGTGTGTGCAAGAGCCTCTGGCTGCTGTGGAACGCAATTACCATTGATCAGGAAGAAGCAGAGCTGCGTGCTTTGAGTTTAGCTTTTCATGCCGGTATTGTTATCTGCCGAATCCATTAACTCTGCAGTGCAGCCCAGGGTGCTTTAAAGATTTAAATGGAATTGACTGAAACCCAAAACTTAAGTACAGATGAGTGTTATTTGCCTCCAGTTCTCCCTATAATTCTTACTCTGGAGCTAAAGCAGCAGCAGTAATTTTTTCCACCTCCTCTGGACAGTGGTCTTCTATGTTAAAATTTAGCTTGGCTGTGTGTCTGCATTGCCCTGAAGAAATGTAGGATACACCTGGACACAGATGAGGCCAGCATCCAGGAGGAGCTGATGGCCAGGCAGGAGCTCGCAATGAGGAGAAGTGGGATTGCAGTTTATGTGATGGCCATGTGAGCCTGTGGCAGGTCAAAAAGCTGCTTGGGCTGTCTCTGCAGGGGCTGGCGTGAACAGAGCTTTGCCTTCAGCCACAACATTGTACTGTGTGTTCCTCACAGAGGATCTCTAATGGTTTTTGAGACTGGAGCTCTTCTTTCCATGGAGGTACTTACAGCAGGTTTCTCCTCTGGCTACTACTCATATAGTACCTATTTTTATGGCACCTGTAGGAGTTTTAACTTTCCTCAAGGGCTGCTCTTCTGTTTTCTGCACCAGAAGATTAAATTGGTTGGACTGAACCTGGAACATGCAGAAGTTCTTATGGTGCAGGAGTGATGGGGAGGCATGTAGAGAGGGGTATCTCGTGGAAGGCTTGTTTCCAGAGGAAATTTGGCCCATTTCCCTTTTTTTTTTCCCTCATCCTGTGTAATACCCAAAGAATGAAAAGGTGGATTTTTCCAAGGGAGGATGGATATACAGCCAAAAGAGACTGATTTTGCCCATCCTGCTTGTTATGCTGCAGGGAATACCGTATCTGAGCAGCACTACATGGGCAGTGGTGGGACTGGTGATGGAGTGTAAAAATCAGTTCTTCCCCTTTTTCAGTAGTGTCATACATACACCTGATGGACCTCAGGCAGAGTACAGCCATGTCCACCACTGGCAGCCTGATCTTTCCCAGGGAATTTAAAGATGTCTCAGCCAGTGATGTGGTGCCCACATAGTGAGGAGTTTTCCTGTTCCCTTCTGCATTCTGTGCTTTGGGCTCATGTTACTAGAAGATTACTGATTGTGCAGAATATGGAGCAATGGATGAATGACTAGATGAACAGACACAGCACATTGTGCAAGCAATATTTTTCTTCCCATCTCTAGAGACAGAAATAAGTGAAAATCAACAAGGGACAAGGTCCTGCAGCTACAAAACTGGTGCTAGACTTACCAAGACACACACATATTTTCTGCTCTGATTACAAGTGTAATGTGATTACTTCTCAATGCATACATNCATGTTCTCACATCCTCCTCCTTCTCTAACTAAAAGCAGCTGCGTGTGTGTGCATTTTGTTTTGATTTTTCCTTAAATATGTCATCACAGAGGCGTAACTAACCTTTCTAATTGGCCCAAACATGGCCAGTGACATGTCCATCATCTTCAGAGCCATCAGAGATTGGCTCTGCTGGAAATGGTGAAGAACTCCAGAAACTTCTCACAGGAGCCATCTTTATGGCCCCCTCCCTTCTACTAAAACCACAACAGCGTTGGACAGAATATTTACAATCTGTTTCAAGCACCATATTTTGTAAGGTTAGAAGGAAAAAAATCAGAAATTATATTTGAGGAGACTATAAAATTTAAGCTACGTAGGGTCAAATTTTAATGGCTTTCTGGTGACAGACCTCAGGCATTGTTGGATTCAGCAGAAACTAAGTGTTCCCTGCATTGAAGTCTGAGGGCCTAAAGTGCTAGAGTTGCTCTTTAACCATTAATTAAAGTGTTCTGTTAAGATACTGAAATCATAATAGATATTCTGCAGTTGGCAGAATTAATTATCAGATTTATCTAAGTGAAATTGAGGCTTTGTGAGAATAAAAAAGATTTATTACTAGCTTATTGTTATGTCTCTACATCACAACCTTATTACTTGGATACAGAAGGTTATTATGAAATCTGTTTATCTGTAACCTAATTACATGCCTGAAATATTAGTGCCAGCCATTGCATTTCAATAATCAAAGGTAGATTGTTTTAAAAAACTAAGGACATACACAGTCAATACTGACCCTGGTTTGTCTCTTTATTTTTTAAACATATATGTTAATGTTAAGCAAACTAGATTTCTTTTAATTTTATAAGTTTTAGATCCTTTTTTACTCTATCAAGTTATGCTAGTCCTGACTTAATTAGTCCTGATGTGTGCCTGAATAGATAAACAAAGGAAAAATATTGGTTGTCCTTTCTTGAAAGGGCTGGGCTTCTTTTTCGTGTTTTGAACCGTAATTTACTGATGCCGTTCAAAGGCATTCCTTTCTAAAGGATGAGAAATTTCCAATAGCCAGCAATGATTCAGCACCACAGTTGTGTATTACAAGAAAATCATCATAAATAGAGTTGCCAACAGCAAAGCATGTCTGTAGTGTCACTTTATTGTTGTGGAATAAAATAGGGAATGGTGCTCCATGTATGAGACATCAGCTTAGCCATGCTAGAGGCATTTTGGGGAAACTGCAGTCCCAAACTGCCATTTAAGAGCTAAGCTCTTCATGTGAAAATAAGTGAGAGTGTTATAAGCATTAAGAAAGTTAGTGTGATGACAGTTAAACTGATCAAAGGAAAAAGAAACTATTAACAGGAGCATCTCTTGAGTTTTACTGAATTTATTTATCTATTCTGACTAATGCCCATTTTCCACCTGGTTTATCTGGTCAGGAAAGTGCTTGGAGAAGGGATGCAGTACATTCCTGCCCCAAGCAGCTCCGAGCTCTATTCAGAGGGCCCATGCACAGATTCTGAGGCTTGCAGGAAGCATCAGGACAAGAAGTCTGTGTAGCCTTCTTTTAAATACTTTTCTCCACTGAGATTTTAGAGGAAGGAGCATGGATTATAGCACAAACCATAGAAAGGCATCCTCCAGGCAGGGAATTCTTTACTCCCACTGTGTTAGCTATTTCTGTGCTACATTGAGCAGAGATTCGAAATGTAATGTGGGACTTGTAATAGAAAGCCAACTACAAGCAAGAAACTAACAGTCACAGTATCAAGGGCTTACATGCCACTTTGGCCCTCATGTGTAAAAAAATGAATCCCCAATGGCTTGGTGGACACAAAGGTCCTGCTCCTCTTACTCCAGCTGCAGCAGCTCTTAGGGCTGAACACAATATTGTCCTGCACAGCCTATTTTTCCTGTAAACCTTGAATACAGAAAGGAACGAATGCACCTCCAGGATGATATTCTGCGGAACATGCAGAATGCACCTGTACATCCTCCTCTCCTCCTTCCTGTTTCTGCCTGGGGGGAATGCTTGTCTTCTGCCAGCTCCTCATGGGAGTGATGCTCGTCCAGAGCTTCCCAAGGGCTTCAAGGCTCAGTGCATCGCCCTGTCTGTTCATGTTTCATGGAGTATCCTTGGGTCTGACAACCAGGGCTGGAAGGAAGCAGGACCAGTTTATTCTACTGCTCAGGTTAAAAAAGCCAGGACACCTGCCAAATCTTAAGGAAAGTATGCAAGAGTGTAATGTGGGGAATTCATGGGGTAAGCTCATAGCAGAGACTCAAATGACCACGTATAGCTTTCCACATAGAGTATTTTCATAAGAAAGCCAGAACATAGAAAGCTGGTGATGTGTATACATAGATTATATAAATCTTCTGGGCATTTCTGCTCCATAATATCAGCTGTAATCATTAAAATTATAGCTTAATTATCTGCTTTGGCACAGGTACAAAATAATAATCCTGTCTTGCTTGTCAAAACTGGGATGATGGCTGGTGGCAGCTGTGTGATTGCCTCTGCCCCAGCCATGAATTTCATTAACTCCATCAATGTGACAACTGCAGAGTCCTGCTATTGACAGGAACTCCATGGTAAATTTGCTAATTTCCTTGGCTTGTGCTGCTCCTCAGCTGTGTTATAATACAAAGATATTTTAATGAATCCTAAGAGCCAAGTGATGTTTACCATAAAGACTATTCCACAGTTTTTCTATCTTATACAATACATAGAAATTAGTAATTTAGTTCTTGAAAGGAGTAGAAAACGTGTAGAGTTCACATCCCCAGTGAAGCATGGTTCAGTGCTCATCATGATATGGTTATTTATCAGGGACAATACTGGAAGCAGTGTTTAAATTCAGCACCTCTGCCATTTCTGAGAAGAGCATTGCTGGGAGAACTGTCAGCTGCTTGGGACCAAGTCATTTGTTACATCTTTTTATAATTCTTAACATCAGTTCAGCCCTTTTGCAAAAAGTCTGACTTGCTTCTTTAATCAGTATAATCTTCATAGAGGCCCTCACCAAATGGTACAGGCATATATGCCTATTTGGAAGGAGTTACATTTACATAGCAGTGAACCTTAGGACGATTAGAGGTCTGCAGAGATCAGTGCTGCACATATGAGTCCTTTCCAGAGCTGCCCCATCTCCCACACCAGTGGCTGTATGGTGAATGCCTGCTGTAGCCAGGGTAGAGAGCTGGAGTTGTAAGTCAGCTCAAGAAATTTGGAGTTTTGGCCAATAGTTATGGTAATGCAAATCTGACTAATGAAAATTACAATTTGACACACTACACATGCTGCCAAAAATGACTGTGCAACATTAATAAATGCTAACAAATATTATCAAATACCATGGCTATGACTTTTACTGTGATCTACTCTCTAACAGTCAAGGCAGGCTCTCTGGAGACGGACTTAGGAACATCAAATATTGATCTGAATTTTGCATTACTCCCTAGGTAGCTTTGGTACTTTATTATCTAATCTTAACTTTATTTAAACTATTTTTGCAGCTTTGAAAGATGTGTTCTTGGTTTTTCCAAGTGTTACCAATGAATTTAAAATTATTTTAAAATCAGTTATTGGACTGCTGTATACTGCTTTAATTCAGAGAGATTAATGCTTAGTCCCCTTTCTGAATTACATGTACAGGGCTAAGGGATCATTTCAAATAAATGTAGATTGTAAAAGGGGTAGCGCTGCTGACAGTCAAACCCACAGCTGTGGACAATGCTTAACGACTCTCTTTTAAGATGAACAGAGCAAATTTTCACTTGGTAGGGTAGGATACCAGTAGGATAAGGACATATAGGATAGGACAGGATAGGGTAAGAGCAGGCTTACAGTAAAGTAAAGTAAAGCAAAAAGAATCAGTATGACTCTGGGAACAGGACTTTTTCAGAAAGAATGAATGTATTAAAATAATTATTTTGATAGACTCCCAGTGGCCCACTGAAGATGTATTTGGGTTTGTGTTCATGCAACAGAATCAGGTAGATATCCATCAGCCCAGTTAAACATGTCATCTGTAGTTGTCTTTTCAGGTACCAAAGACCATCAACTTTTAATATGGTTGATTGTTAAGGAGCATTTGATGTGTTCATGCTTCAACTGGGCTGAGCAATGGAATGCCCATAACATTTAACATAGTAGCTTGACATTTAAATGTCAGTTAAAAGTCTTTTCTTGAGCTGGTAAAATTTCCAGAGGGATGTGTGTTTCATTATTGGAATGGCCTCACAAATAGCCAGATAATGTGACTGTGATTCCCGGTCCTTGCGAGAGTTTTGTTCTACAAAGAGGGAATTTAAAATTAATTATTCCCAGGACCCACATAACGTACAGGGTTGGTAATGACTGGTGGAGCAGCCACTGTGTGTGCAAGCAGGTGGGGACAGACACCAAGAAGATTTGACTGACTGTGCTGGGGAACCATGATGCTCTTATGAAATACTGCCAGGAACAATTATGAAAATGACACTTATTTTCCAAATATTTAAATTGCTTCTGAGCAAAAACCTGCTTGGAAATAATAAAGGACCATGGCAGTTTATGCTGGGACCATAAGACGAACCTCCTTAGTGACCACATAAATGTCCTGTATGTTGTTGCTGGGGTCTAGAAGGTTATTCCTGAGGCAAACACAGTGCAGCGTGAAAATAGCAGGGAACAGCGTGCAGGGCTGTTCTAAGCCCTAGAGCCCGAGCACAGGAGGCTGCACTGCAATGGGCACCTCCTTTACCCCTGTGGTTTCCCTTGGAGCAGTACATAATCCAGAGTGGCTCTGGGCAGCTGTCTTCTGCACAGAGAGGCAATGCTTTGTATTTTCCTTTCTTTTTTGCAATAAAAAGGTCCCAACTCTGCTGCAGGGGAATAGCAATGCAGCCAAGAGCAAAATTTGCCCTTCTTTGCCAGCCAGCAGCATTCTCTTTAATTTTTAATGATTACAAACTACCCTATTCATGAAGCTTTGGAAAAATCAATAATGTATGTAGATTTGGTGAGGGGCAAGTGATGTCATCTATCTTCAAGTCTGAGATTATAATGTGAGATGAGGTAGTGACAGTTTGAAATCCTTTATAAATGAATTAAATTGCTTTGTCTGAAAAGAATAGGATGAACTGGACCAAAACTTTCCTTTCTGAGATAACAAATAAAGTAATAATATGATTGTTAATTTCACTGACTGAGGTTGAAATCAAATTTAGAAAGGAAAAATTGAACATAGGTGTGAACTCCTGTTTCTAACAATTTTTTTATCTCAAGAGGTTCTTGGGTTCCCTTTCCATAGGAGAGCACTTGGGTTGTGTTGAGAAGAAGCCTGATATAAAATGCAAACTAAAGCAGGCAAACCCAGGAAATTAACACAGGACTTCCCAAAACTACTTTGACTGAAGTTCACTGAGTGAACTACTTTGATAGTATCAGCTGCTCCAGCTGTACCCTTAGGGAGAGGCTGCACCCCTGTTAGTGTGCTGGGTAAACAGCGCTGCTGGGCCATTATTGTTGTACATTGAGGTTTACTGTCAGTTGGGCAGGGATCACTTTTTACTGGGGCACCGTGGTAAACTGAGTTCACTGAGAGTTAATTAATGTTGAGAGTACATTTCTAATGGGTGAGTCTTTGTGCTTGCTTAAAGAATTTTCCTCAAAAAACAGAGCAGGTGGTTCCTTACAGTTTCAATCTGTCCAGCCCTAAATGCATGTTAGCACACAACTAAGAATCCTCCTCCGCCTGATTCTAAAATACGTATTAAAACCACCCAGATTTATTTGTGCCTTCCAGAGGCAAATATCTGTTCTTGTTTAAAACCTTCTGTAAGAAAATCTGCGCCACATTATTGGCACATGCTGGCAAATTAGAGGTGTTGGTCTGAGGAGATGTCCCTGTCGTTTTTACAGCACAAGCACACTGCACTACGCTCCTGCTTACAGATAGGTACCAAACAAATCAAAGTAATTAGGAATTAAGAACCATCTATTTGAGACCACAACCATTTGCGGTTTCAAAGTACATACCTTGCCTCACTGCTACTCTTATTCTGTCTTGTTTTTACCTCTTCAACTGAGTTAGCATGACAGGGATGTGATAGCAAAGGATGAAACAGCTGGATCCTTTTCAAGCTATGTCAATGATTAACTTTCCTCTCTTTATCAAGGAAAGAATGCACAATGGTTTATTGTTTAGGGTTTTGGAGGGGTTTGTTGTTTTTCATTCCTGCAAACTTTTTCTGTGTCATGTCCAAATAGAATCTGCTGCTTTATATTGGAGCCTAAGTCATGGTTGGGTTCTAAGAAGGTGAAGAGAATCTCTCCTTCCATTTGTAAATCCTTCCTTGTGTAAGACAGTACTAACTCAATGTTAAACCACTATCTGGTTAACAAAATTACCCTAAGAGATAATCTGTTGGCAAGGGAGGAAGGAAAGGACAGCAGGGAGCCATCTGAATGTTTGAGCTTAAATCTGGAAAGTAAGAGCTTGAATTTCTTTTTGTTTTATTTGTTGTTTATTCACCCATGCAGTTGTTTTTAACACTTGCCACAGTTGTTGAAGCCTGTTCTCACTGAAAGTGCAAGTGAGTAAGTCCTACACATCTTTCTTTTCCCGTATTTTGCATAAGCACTGTTAAAATACGGCCATTCACTCTGGTGCCATCTATGCTAAGCAGAAATGTAAATCACTCTCATGCAATTCAAAGGCAATTCAAAGGAACTCTGAGTACTGCATACTTTTTAATAATTTTCTTGTTGCAATTAGCAACAATAATTAGTACTATTAGCAACAACTCTGTGTCATTTTAATTTGGCAATATCTGCTGCTGTGAGGGAAAGTGTCAGGGTGCAGTATTTAGAAAAATAGGAATGACTGTATGAAAAGAGAGAAGAGAGGTTTTAACATTCAAATGAATTTTGAGTTGGGCAGAAATTGAGAAATTCTGTGCAATGGTTGGGTTTATGCATTTAATGCAGAGCAGGCTTGTGAGCAGAGCCAGCAGCTGCACCGAGGAAGATGGGTGTGAACCTGGCTCTGCGTGACTTGCCCCAGGATTTGCCTCGTTGTCACCTAGACCCTGGCTAAGGGCGTAGGGCAGCCATCAAGCTGGTGAGGAGTATCTTAAAGGTGTCGTTCAGGAGCAGACCTAGTAATGCCAGTCTGGAAGTTAATCCAGCTATATTCCAATTCATGGGGGTAAAAAAGGGAGCAAGAAAGCTTTTTGCTGCAAACACTCTGCAGTATTAGTGGACTTCAGAGTGATGCACAAAATTTGCACCTCTGGACCATGACTGAGTTAACCTTGGTTCTGAGCCCATTACTCCTCCTCAGATAGGTTCTTTTTCATATTTCTGTACTGAAGCTTGAGGTAGGATCTCTTCCGCCAAATCTACCTCAAAAGCAGTCAAAATATCAGATGCTTCAAAGTAGGTGCTGTCAAAACCAAGACTTTTGCTTCCCTGCCTTCTAGCTCTA